>LZPO01056461.1:11889-23064 GCA_001675575.1 Neotoma lepida
CTTCAGTTTCCATTATGGGCTACTATAAGACAAACACCAGTCAGATTTATGAAATTAAACTGATTTGGATATAAGTATGGACTGTGTCATTGAATAGTGTGTGGTACCNAAGAAGCAGCTTCAGCATTTGNGTCNTGATTAGTCTTTCCTAAAACTGAGATGGGGGAAGAAAGAGCCAATTTGGGGAGGATACNTGGTGGAAGAATCAATGGAAAACTTGTGAAATAATAGAATGATGCACAGACATTTTATTTGAATCACACAAAGTGCAAGCAATGTCTTCCTTTGAGTTTCCCTAGTTATCCAATTCTAGGGTCTTGATGAGGTNTGCATTTCAACCTAAAGACACAGTAATAGCAAGCACAATGGCATTTGAATAACACAGAGTTAGGATTCAGACTGACCCATGTTCTAACATGTAGTAATGATTTTGAGAAGTTATTAATACCTATTCTCCACCACTCCATGGTACATTGGTTTCCTTGTTAACCATATTGAACCTAATGATCTTGTGAACTGATGGAATATCTATAAAGAAAAATGAGTAAAATAGGCCTGAGACTGAAACTTGCCAATTGTTGGTAAAATCTGGAAAAACTATAAGAATTCAAATATATATATATATATATATAATATATTTATTACCCCATTATATAATTTTATACACACACACATATATATATATATATACATATATATATATATATATATTTACCCTAGTTGGCAGACAGATACAGAAACAAAAGAAAGTGTGAAAGATATTATTTTAAAATATGTCAAGTCTTGCATGTGATTATCTGAGAGTCATTTGAAAATATTTATAAGCATATATCTGTATAATGAAAAATTAAGACTCATGATTTCCTAACACTTCAAATGTAATAGCCAGTATAATACTCATTTTGGTCCTCTATTACCCCCAAATTCTTGTTTTTATTGGGATAAACACTGTTAGTAATTACTTATCTATTTTTAGAGATGTGTATAAGAAGAATCAAGTATAGATAAAAAGGAGACATTGATGTATAATGTAGATATGGGCACATACATAGCTATGATTAGATGTATAGGCAGACATGCTTTTCAATATAAGTGTTACTATAGGTATAGGTGATCAATACTAATAAGTATTATAGGGATAGATATAGAACAAATACAGTTGTAGGCCTGGGTAAGATTTGGATACATATAGTGTAGTAAATTCTTGTGAAAGGCATGAGCAGGCATTGAGGTGAATGTATGTGCATGTGAAGATATAGAGGGACTTGAGACATAGTGTGGTCTTAGTGCCCATATAGATGTGGGTGTAGGTTTATGTGTAATTGTAGGCATCTATTTTGGTAAAGATTTAGGTTCAGTGGTGGGTTTAGATGGACATGAGTGTAGATAAATAGTTAGATCTGATCTAGATGTAGATATACTGTAGATANATTTCAACACACTTTCTACTGTGTTTTGAATNCCAATATTCCCCATAGGCTTCTGTATCTAAACTTGGTACTTAGCTGCTAGTGTCATTTGGAGGAGGCTATAGAACCTCTGGGACACTGGACGTAGCTGGTAGACATAGACCTCTATGGTTAGGCCTTGACCTGGTAACCTGAAACTGTTCCCAGTCCTTTATGTGTTTCTTGATCTATCAGGATGTAAGAAGCTTCTCTTTGAGCTCCTCTCACCATGGAGTTTCCTGGCTCTCATGTCTACCTCATTATTATGGAGTGTATGTACACTCTGAACTGTGAGCAAAGTAAGTCCTTCTTGTCCTCAGTTGCTTCTGTATACCATCTAGACTGGTAATGAGATGGTAACTGCTATGCTTTTCCTTCTGTTTGAAGTCTGTAGTACACTGTATTCCTTTCCCAAAGTCTGTCCTCTCCCTTTATCTCAGAGATTGTTCCATAGCTTTATATAGGGATGAATTTCATGCTTTCTAGGCATTTTCACAGTACAAATGATCTCTAGTTAGTTATTTTTATTTTTATTTTTTAAAATAAATACATCCTGACTGCAGTTTTCCCTCTCTTCACTCCTCCCAGGACTCCCCCACCTTCTACCAGATCCACTGTTTCTCCATTTCCCATCAGGAAACAGCAGGTCTCCCAGGGATATCAACTGAACTTGGCATAACAAGGTGCAGTAAGACTAGGCACAAGCCCTCATATCAAGGATGGATGAGGCAATCCAGTAGGAAGAAAAGGGTTACAAGAGCTGGTAAAAGAGTCAGAGACACTCCTCCAATCTGACTGTTAGGAATCCCACAAAAACTGCTAACTGAACAACCATAACATATATGCAGAGGACCTAGCACAGTCCCATGCAGGCTCTGTGATTACCACTTCAATCTTTATGAGCCTCTATGAGCCCTGGCTAGTTGATTCTGCAGTTAAAGTGCTATTGAAAAGCATTTCAGTTAGATATAGTTTCTATTCTCACCGTCAAGGTCACAGGCACTATTTTTGTAATTTTAATTTCAGAATATGCTTCTTATCAACAAATTTGATAAGAATTGTTGAGTTGAATGTTGCAAGTATTTGAAACTTTTATAGATATTTCCAAACTACATATATTTCCCAGGCAAATTTCTAAATTAGTTTATAAGCACAATACTCTATCCTAGAAATCTGACAGCAGTTACTGCAAATAAACCCAGGATGCCTTCTTTGCAACAAGTTTCATTTGTGTATTTCTACTGTATGTTGATGCTTAATTACCAAGAGCCATCAGAGCACTACCACCACTGAGTGACATATTATTATTTCCTCTTAGAGGAAAAGAAATTACTTCATTGTTCTTAGTTCTTTAATATATTAGCTCTATGTACATAATATTTGAGAGCTTTATAATTGAAAAATAGTGTTAGTTTAATCTCGAGTACAACTATCTTTGAAGAATGCAAACATTAAAAAGTAGAAGTGATAATTATATGTGGCAAAATTTGACAGAAATAACCACCTAGGTAAATATAATTTGCCTAATTTTCAAAATGTGTTAATGATACCTGGTTTGGGTGCTGTTCTTCTCTATAATGCTATGCTGCTCTCTAAATATTCTCTCAGATACAAATTCCATTTACTGCTGGAATACAGCGTGATTGGCGGTGAACAAAACATAGTGTGACAATTTTTTAAAGGAATAATGCAACCTGTCCCCTTCATTTGGTGAGAGAAGGGGAGGGTTGCCAGGGAGGTTTTTTTTTTTATAGCTTCTTTAAACTCATGCTGTGTAACCTCAGGTTACCTTAGTGGGGTGTACTTATGTTGTAAGATGTTTTGTTTTTAAGTTTATATATGGATTTGAGATGGTATTCATATTTTCAGGGGCTTGGAGACACTAAGAATTTACAAAGCAGTGCTTCTCCACATGTGTTCCTGCCATCACCAGCCTCAGCATTTCCTGGGATGTTTTTAGGGATGGAATGTCCCATCTCTGCTCCTGACAGAAGGAATCAGAATGCAAGGGAAGATTCTACAATGGTTTGAGCAGCAGAAGATTCTAATCATACTAAGCAGAACACTTGGTGCCTACTGATAACTTAAAGGGCCTAGGGTAGAACTGGCCCCTCCACACCAGCCACATTGCTTCTTAAAACCATGGCACGCAGAGCATATAGGATTAGGGTTTAGCTTAAGAACCAGTTTTTGGTCCTTTTGCATTTTGCAATGACATCATTCCTCATTTGAAGAATTATCTTCACAGGGTTTCTTTTACATTTGCCAACTGTGAGACAAGGAGAAAAAATTGTAACAAAAATATGTCCATAATGAAAGTTATGTAGTGACTATATTTTAATTCAATCAGAAGCATGTAATTATAATAAAACACAGCAGGACCAGCATAAGACAGAGCCCATAAGCATTTGGCCATAGATGGGGAGGAGGGCCATAAAAGCTGTCTTAGGAGCACAACATGGTAATGACACTCATGAACTCAGAGTAACTATGGTTGCCTGCTTGGGGCCTGAACAAGACAGAGCCAATAAACATTCAGTTATTGATGGGGGAGGAGTTCATAAGGCCCCATCTAGGGAAGCTAATGGCAGTTCAAAGATGTGGGGAGAGGAAGTCATTGTCTTTAGTAATGTAGCTACTGGTGCGTTCATGCTTCAGTGGATATCTTCTCATCGAGTCCCATAGGATGCCCTGTTTAAACCAGTGCATTGCAAAACAAAAGGAAAAGTAAAAAGATGTGTGTTGTGAACTTGGTCAGAGAAGATTGGAGGGGGTTTGTCAGGGTAGAGGAGATAAAGGAGTGTGGACAGGTGAGAGTAACAACTATGTATTATACGCATGCATACAAAGGTTGAAGGATAAACATAAAAAGACATCAAAGAAAAAGTTTTATTCTCTACACACTTTTCCAGGAACTTTGCAGTTAGTCAATGTTAAATTCGAGTCCNAAACAACAGTGATAGCATCCCCTGTATTACAAACTGCCTTTGCTCCAGGTGTTNCCAGATACTATTTGTTAATGTTTATGTTATTAATTTAAACAAGATATTTGGAGACAAAATAGAGNTGGTTTACACAAACATACACACACACATGTGCACACATGCACACACACAATGCACAAACNCACCACATACATATACACACACATGCACCTGCACATATACATAATACATTGCGTATGCACACATGGATGAACACATGCACACACACACACAATACACATACATGCACAAATGCGCACATACACACATTCACACATGGGCCAACACATGCATATATGCACACAGATGTGCATAAATGTACACATGCATACACACACACACAGACAAACACACACTCAAAGTGAATGACAAGAGATTTACCTAACTCACCTTGACATCTCAGACCCAAGAGGACAGTACCACAGAGCTGTTTTGCTGCACCAGAGCTCAGCGTATGCTTCCAGAGATGTCAGTACATGGATGGAACGAGAGCAAACAGGATCACGTGAATGACTGTTCATGTCAGCCCTTCATATCAGCTGCTGTATGGCTTACCTGAGAGTATATTTAGTGCTTAGTGAGGTGGGGAAGGCTGAGAAAAGGGTGGATAAAGGCAGCTGGGGTTTGATCAGTGGATACTGTATGTGTGTGTTGAAATATGACACTGAACTCAAAATGTACATTAAAACATATTAATCAGAAATAAAATTTAAAAACTATATGTCCCTAGGCTGGCATAGAGGACTCCACAGATTTTTACTCGTGTTCTTCTCTCCGGCTTGCAGCATCTTAACACCCACCTTTCTGAGCTGTTTGCTGACTGTGGGATGTTCTCTCTTGTTCCCTTTGAGATTTTTTCCCNGTTCCCTTCCAGCAGGACAGAATGACACCTTCCCTATTAGCTAGCGGTCAGTGATCTGACTGCACCATCCGGTCTCCAGACTAACGTTCCAATGTAAGTCAAGTATGGTACCTAGTTCCCACCTGGAACTATTCTCATGTCTTTGTTTCTTACTGAGCGTGAACACCTGGCAAAGGGGATAGGAATCCAATGACCTTCAGGAAGGCATGATGCAGAGCATGGCTCCAGCACTGTGCTCTTTAATCAAAGCAGATTCTTCAGTAGGGAATGTGGAGACTATAGGCAGGAGGCAGACTCTGCCCACAAGATGATCTGGGTAGCTGTTTTGTTGCTAAAGGCCTAACTCATATCATCAATAGCATGGAAAGTAGCAACAAAGAACTCTCCTATAAAAAAAGAACAAAACAAAAACAAAACAAAACAAAAACATTGCTCCTATTTTTTTTTTCCTCATTAACTGATCAACTCATTTAGAAGCTCCTTATAGGGCAAAATTATAAGGAAAAGTTCCCATTAGCCCTTTAGATCAGTGTGTGTGCTTGGTAGCTAGCAGAGGCTTTTCACAGAGAACTGTCCAGCTCTAATGATGGCTTCAGGCCAGCCTTTGAAGATGATCCGGAATACAATGCAAGATTTGGCATGAAATGGGATCAGAGAAAGAATTAATTTTCATTTGACAGAAGACAATTAAAGCCAAGATGTATGGCATTGAAAGGGTTCAAAATAAGGAGCTGGTAAGTATACACACATGCTACACAAGTATGCATGATCACATCCAGCTGCACACTCTGTCCATGTGGAGCACATGTGCTTTGTATAAAGAAACCAACCAACTAGCAACATACCACTCGCTGCACACAGTGTTTTACATGCCCCTGCAACTATGGAATATACGGCAACTTGAATGTTATTGGCCCCTATAGGCCCATAGAGAGTGGCATTATTAGGAGGTGTGGCCTTGTTTGAGTAGGTGTGGCCTTGTTTGAGTAGGTGTGGCCTTGTTGGAGAAAGGATGCCACTGTGGAGGTGGGTTTTAAGATATCATATATGCTCAAGCTATGCCCAGTGTGACAGTTCACTTCCTGTTGCCTGTAGGTCAAGATGTAGAACTCTCAGCTTCTTCTCCAGCACCATGTCCACCTGTATGCCACCATGTCACACCATGAAGATAATGGATTAAACCTTTAAACTGTAAGCCAGACCTAATTAAATGTTTTCCTGAATAAGAGTTGCTAGAGTCATAGTGTCTCTTTTCAACAACAGAAACCCTAACTAAGGCAGTATACTTCCCAATGCATACACAAGCTGGGATCTCTATGAATATACATGCAATCAAATTAGCATTGAGCATTACATAGCATAGCCTACCAATATATCCACTTGTACTATATGTAAATGTGCCCATGCTACTCACATTATCTGCAGTCAGGCCTTGCCTGCATGCAAAAAACACAATGCATAAACATTTATATACTACAACAGATGGTTCTTCAAACTTCCTTCTCCACCACATGTCTCTTGCACATTGTGTTTCACCTTCTCTGCAAACATTCTACATAGCCATCCCCATGTTATTTGTTACACAAATATACAGATAAATATCTCATATCTCATTCCTCAGTCACAATCCATATACATAAGCATACTTGCTCTCCCACACTGATGCTACCACCAGGTTGGTTTTATATACATAAGAAGCCCTTTGACACTATGAAATGNGAGACTGGTGGGGATTTGAATGGANGGGATTTGAATATCTATTTGATTGGCACAAGGTATTTGAGGCTTTTGGATATGTCTGGCTGAAGTTTCTTTCCTGCAGAAGGACCCATGCTGGTAGCAGCTCCTACAATTACAAAGTTCACATTGAAGTAACTGTCATTGTGTGATCTTGATCATTCTTACTCCCCCTTGTGTAGGGAAATTCACTAAATACACAAATGAATTACTATCTCCAATGTTTCTAACATGGATTCAAGATGCAGACTCTAAAGTTCTGAGAAAGGTTACTTTATTTTAGAGTGAGTGACCCAGTCAGGCAGATAACTACCTATTTCCTAGTCCCTGGAAGCTAGTGATTCTCAGCTTGGTGTAGGGTGCAGGTCATTTCCTCCCATGTAATGTTGAAAATGACTGGAGTTCATTTTTGCTTATGAAAACTTGTCACTGGCATTTAGTGGCTAGATGCCAGAGATGTCTTTTTGATTGTTTAATATAATAGTTTATTAATTCTTTGAGAATTTCATAATTCATATGATATATTTGATCATTTTACTCTATAGTCAAACTCTACNCCACTTCATACTGGAGTAGTGACTTGATCACTTGAGTGGCTTGATCACCAGCATTGCCATCAAAGCTGCTGTGAGTCCATGAATGTAGAGGTTCTGTCATATGCAGAAAACAGTGTGTTGCTCTGTCTCTCTCTGCCCCTGGTTCTTACAAACTTTCTGACACCTCTTCCAAGACGATGTCTTAGCTGTGTGTGTGCGTGTGTGTGTGTGTGTGTGTGTGTGTGTGTGTGTGTGTGTGTGTGTGTGTGTGATGTAGATGTCCTATTTGTGGCAGATCATTTCACAGACACTTATTCTCTGCACTTTGACATGTCTTAAATTTCTACATTAACCACTGATCACCACATAAAAAATGTCTCTGATGTTGTCTGATAGCTACACTAATCTATGGGTATAATGATACAGATTTAGAGGGCAGTTTAATACTATGTTGATACACAAATACACATTATATTAAGTGTGGCTAAATGAACTATCATCTATCTATCTATCATCTATCTATCATATCTATCATATCTACCTATCTATCATCTATGTATGTAGGTATATATCTATGTATATCTATGTAGCTATCTATCATCTATCCATCTATAAATATATAATAGATAGTTTAATTGAAGTTACTCTACACAGGAGATAATGTTCCTCCCAGAAGCCATAGGTTGCTAAATAAAAGGCCCAATGTGAGGTATGGAATACCTCCATTTGAGTTGTTGGTCATGATGTCTTAGAGACTACCAAATAATACAGGCTATTGTCATTGCTATTTGTTGTCCACAGGAACTTGATGGTAAGACCCTATTGCTGAAGACATCATAGATTTTGCTCATTGAACATGAAATCAGTTTGTTACTTACCAGGAAGCTTTCTCCCTGTTTTTTAGTTTTCATAGTACCAGAAGGTACCATACAGACTGCTGGGATAAAGAAAATCATAAACAATCTTACCCAGCTGTAAATCCTGTGAACTACAATAATGACTCACAAGACAAGATACACACAAGAGTGCAATAGTGGCATGAATATTATGGGAAAAGCCAACTGCTTTCTTAGTGAATTTAAAATCTATCCCATAGGAGAAAATACATGTCTGGTACTATAAATACAGCCAAGAGCACATGGTGAGAAAGTTCATAGGTCCAAGGGGTGAACCTACTGTTATTTTGTTAAACGAACAAAAATATTTAAAATATCCCACAATGCTCAGAACAGTTCCCACAATAGAGAATCATTCTTCCTCAAGTGCTAATACAGATCAGAAGGAAGCTTCCTGGCCAGGCCAGGTGATCTGGGAAGGGAGGTGGCTTTCTCCTTTTAGTGATCTTTAAAAGGTATGGATAATGTAGAAACATAAAAGTTTCTCCTCACTGACGTCAAGAAATTTGAATTTCATTAAAAGACAACCCTTCTGAACACGAGCTGTATGAGCTAATGAATGACCACCTTTAGTTCCTCAGTTACATGCCATCTCTTCAATAGCAATTAAGAGAAACTAGGAAGAGCAAATGCCCATTTTTGCTGTATGATATAAATCAGCTGGACAAGCTCTCATGGAACTAAAATGCATCCATCATGGTCTCTCATTGAATTAATTGGCAATCAGGAGGGAACTCAGAGGACTGAAAACTTCCTGGCGGCTTTTCATAGCTGAAGAACCCGGCAGTCTTGGGTTGGAGTTCTCCCACTGCCATTACTTTTCAGGTCACAGAAACTTCTAGGTTTTGGGGTAATGATTCTCTTTATAGGAGGAAAAACAGAAGCCAGATCTCATTTGACTCATTACGAAGTTTCTAAGCATGACTCCTTAGTTTCATTCTTAAAAACAAAACGTGTCTGTAGTCTGCTGCAGATGGCATGGGATCTCTGTTCATCAGAAGATTGATTAGTTCATTTATTGGTTTATTTCCTGGCAACAGTGCTTTGAACAACCCAAACTGTTTCTTCTGGGGCCTTCTAATGACCATGGAATATCATTACAAATGGTTTAAATAACATCTTAGTATCCATATAATATTGCATTGTTTAATGAAGACCATGCATGGTTGATTCTCACAGTAAACTGATAATCTATAGCCAATACTGTGCTAAATGGAAAAAAATCTCAAAGCATTTCCACTAAGATCAGCACAAGATAAAGATATCTGCACATCCAAGTCCTATTTAATATTGTGCTTGAAGTATTAGCTATATAGGTAATACAATAGAAAGGGGGATACAAATCTGAAAATAAAAGCCAAAATATTCCTATTTTCAGATGATATGATTTTACACATAAGAGATCCCCAATGACTTCTCCCAAAACCTCTTGGGGCTGGTAAACACTTTCATCAATGTGTCAGGATACAAAACGTAGAACAGTCAGTAGTTTTGTTGTATAACAATGACAAAAATATTGAAAAAGAAATCAGGAAAACAGTCTTCCACTCACAACACACACACACACACACACACACAGACTATATCTATATATCTATATATTTATGTATCTATATATCTGGAAATAAACCTAACCAAGACAAAAAAATGAAAACTTGATGTCCCTGGAGTATTTATTAAAGTAATATAGAGCTGAGTACCACAAAAATGAATTATGAGTAGAAACTCATTTTCAAGTAGATACAACTGGCTGGACAATCCAAACTCATGTTTTTACATCTGAGCTCCAGAAAGTCTAGGAAAGTTAACTCCACATGGGTATCAAAGACACATGTTCATATGTTTTATAAACTTGCTTGCATTGAATTTTCAAAAGATACAAGTCCACTACATAAGGCCAAATCACTCAGTGACTGCCATGTTCAAGTTTTGGTAAAACATCACATTGTCACTTACATTGGTGTTGCATGTGCTAATTTATACCCATTGAGTTGAAAATGATAAGACTGACTTTTGTCTGAGTAAAATTTTTTATTTTCTCATTGGTTAGGCTCTTTTTTGGGGTTCATACATGATATATTAATAAGTTAAAATATTTCAGGACCTCAGAAAGACATCTGGTTGCTTCATACAATCTCAGTATTCCATATTCTAGCACATCTATAAATCTCTGGGTATAATTAAGCACACCTTTATTTGCGAAGATGTTGGACTTGCACATTTTCATTGGATATAATTAGTGTAAAATCTCCATGTATACATTTTGCGAGTTTGTACATATGCAAACATGCAAACACAAAAATCAAGAATATATGTATATTATATGTAAACATATGTGTATATATGTGTGTGTACACAGGTATATGATAAGAACATTAAAATAGGAGCTATACTTTTTACATGACAAGCATATAATATTATAATGCCTTGCTGCTGCCTATAGGTACTGTGTCCTATAGCAGACCAATAAAGGTATTCACTCTGGGAAGCTTAAACTTTATGGTCACTGAACAGAAACTCCTTGTGTGTGTCTCTCTCCTAGCTTCTGACAGCCACCATTTGTACTCTCTGTTGTTATGAGTAATCATGAAATATTCAGTTCTCAAAGTTCCGGCAGCTAGGAATTACTCTCCAGACAGTAGATGGTAAAATGTACTTTTGATATCTGACGTGTTCAGACAGAAAGATTTATTTTAGCACATGCAGCCATCT
>LZPO01056462.1:0-23042 GCA_001675575.1 Neotoma lepida
CAAAAACCCATGCCAAGCCCAGTGTCTGTGTTTTCCTGGTGTCTATGGATCTGGATGTAGAACTCTCAGCTATTTCTCCAACATCATGTCTGCTGCATGCTGCCATGCTCTCCACCATGGTGACAATGGACTAAACCTCTGAAAATTTAAGCAAGCCCTAATTAAGTGTTTTCCTTTATCAGAGTTGCCATGATCATGGTGTGTCTTCACAGCAATAGAACAGTGTCTAAGACACTATCCATTAATGGCAAAAAGATGTTTCAAAGTATTCCTACATGTTTAGAGATTAAAAACATTTCAGGTAAACTTTAATATGCATGTGTTTATTATTAGTTCTTGGTCCATGTTTGATCAGCTACTTGCTACTAATATCATCTGTGCTCATAGCATTTGAGTTTTTGAGTATATGCAGCATGCACTCTTCTTTTATATTATATTAATCCAACCTTCATTTTATGTCCTTTTATAATATGCTATAGTATTATTTCCATGATGGTCCTATCAGCATATGGCTGATGTTATCCTCAAGAGAACTATGCTTTCCTACCTATCTCTTCCACTGTGGAATTCCACAAAGGTTTCAGTGAAATCACTATACTCAGTGTGTCTCCCCTTACTTGTTTCATCATGTCTAAAAACTGTCACCCATCTATTCTTGCTGCTAATTGCTGAGTGTCACTGATTTTTATTACTAGGATTTGTTCCTATTCAGAGTTCTCGTTCTGTTTCTGACTCTGAAGGGTGGTGCTTCAGGAAGTGGCCACTCAGGCTGGTGGTTTGCATTTCTGTAATGTATGTCTGTACTGCAGAAGACGATTTTCCTTCTTTAACTAGATGAGTTTTTCTCTAAATCATTTCCTCTGATGTTCAGAACCAGTAATATGAAGACGTGTGCCATGAGAATACTGTATGCCATGTGATTTTCCTGAAGAGACAAACATACCTATGCCAGATAGGGCACCAACAACAGATTTAAAAAATATATGTAATTCCACTCAAGATTAGCTCCATAAATCAATGAGTTTAACTATAGTTACAAGCAGGAGAGTGGGTGAAGGGTTATTTACAGGAGTATGGGCAAATCATGAGCTGCTAAACCACTGGGGGGAAAAAAAAACTCTCTACCTCCAACTTGAAACTCTTCTTTGGTCCATATACATTGAGCCCTCTCCCTAGTAACCATTCATGGCCTGTAAATCTTTGGAGAGGGGAAGGAGCTTTGTAAGACACACACCCCCAGCTCCTTAAATCAATAAGCCCAGTCTTCTGCAGGTCTTCTTAGAGTAAGCAGAAATGCTAATAGTTCAAAANGATAATGTCCATGCCATGCCCAGAGAACAGCACTCCCCAATGCTATACTTATATTTTCTTCATTCTGTTGCTTGCAGTATTTATAACAAATGTAGTTCCGGGAGATTTATGTGTACTTAATTACATAGATTGTGTATTTTACTTAAAAGTAACATTTTAAATTCAACCTTCATATATGCTCGATGTTTGATTCAATGATGTGTTTGAGATGAAAAAATTAATTTAGTTCAGATTCAGCATTAGCAAGGTTAATAATAAACAGGTTTTCAGCTTTTCCTCTTGCCCTTGATGTTAAGATTAAATTAAGATTGCCCCAATACATTAAATTTGCATAATTTCAGTTACTATTTGCATAGACTATGGAAAATATGCAAAGATATCTGAATGTAATTTACAATTTGGCTTTTAATGCNCTTAACTTTTTCTATTGACTATATAAATTTTAAAATGATCTTTGCAGTTTGTTTTGTTATTTTCCTTCTCCATTTATTTGGTGGCATTTATAAAAGTTATATCTGCTGCTCTTGCATATTTATTGGCAAGTTTTGCTAGTGTTTAAATAGCTTAGAGGAAAGTACACATACAGATTTTATACAGTCTATGGCAACAGAATTTTTATTATGCTTTATGGCCAAATGGGATTTCCAATAGGCTGTTGTTTACAGATGTTGGTAACTATTCACTCATACTTTGTTTTGTGGTTCTGTGATGTAGGCATAGATCACAGAGGCCACTCATTCAGCTTTTAATGCTCCTTTAACCCAAATTGCTTTAGCTTGTCCTTGCTCTTCTCTATGATGCGCAAATTGTCTTCCTAATCACTCTATACATGCACATAAGTGTTTGCCTTATTTTCAGTCCCTTAACATACACTAGTGAATGCAGGACTATTTCTGCCAACTGTTATTCAGGCAGAGAAGGAAATCAAACAAACAAACAAAAATACAGCCTTCAATGTGTATTGAAATCCTGTGTGTTAGGAGGTTCTGATTTCTGTTCCATGTTTGTTCACTTGGGAGCACAAACTTGTTAATCACTGAAAGCTTCCTTTCCTCTGTCCCTTCATTTGTAGAAGTGTAGATAAAGATGTGCAGAAGTGACCTAGTGACATATTGGTACATTTCTCTGTAATGAGTTTGTTCTGCACATAGTAGGGTACTTAGCAGCATACCTGCCCTCTACCTTCTCAATGCCAGGAGGAGCTCCCTCTAATTCTGACAATAAAAAATATACCTGAGCCTCCAGTTGCCTCCTTGAAGACCAAAATAACTTCCAGATCAGAATAACTGATATGTGTCATATTTAATTGAATATACAATGCATCTAATTATAATCATACCTTCAACTTGACCAAATATACAGAAAATACAGAAACAAAGATGGTTATTATATAATAAAATGTTTTTAATGTCTATATTTTAAAAGAATAGAATATTTTCAAATATTAATCAAACTTGTTAAAATAAAAAGTTCCAACATGGAATTAATGTTAACAGTACCAAGAATATATCATTATAGCCACCTGGGCACNGCAGCTTCCTGCTAGGCATTTTTATTATACCACTTGAAATACACTATTTATTTTCTTTTTCAGCAATTCTGAAATGATTATTAGGTTCTAGAGACTGCTCAAAGCAACAGATACAGAAATAAAAAAATACATAGAGCCCTATTTTCAGGTAAAATGCACAATGAATAGTTTTTCTTTGCCTACAAACCAAAACGTATTAAAGTTTAAGAACGTAGCCACAGCAGGAAAACCATGTATTGCTATTTTGCTAAACCACTACCTACTTTTGTATATGTCCTCAGAAAAGTAAACTTTCTGTGAATTTGAGGCCATCCTGGTCTACAAAAGCATTCTAAATCATCCATGATAAAACACAGTGAGATCTTGTCTTGACAAAACAAAACAACAAAAGTAAAATTTTGTTATAGTCAACAAAAGAAAACTGCAAAGTACCAAAAGACAAATAATAACCCCCCTTTGACCTTTTGTTATTCCATAACAATTATTTTAAATGATCTGGTTAGATACTTTAGACAGACGTCTTTATAACTAGGTTGAATTATTTCTGAGGATTTTTTGAGGAGTGTTGTTCTTTAATAAATTAATATTATTATTTTTCATTCATGTATTTTGATGATAATCTTTCTCCTCTGTAGCACTTCCCAGATCCTCCCCTATCACCCTACCAACCTAACTACATATGCCCCTTCTCAAAATAACAACAAAAAAANCCCCAAAATCTCAAAAAACAGTAGATTAAAAAAACACCACTACAAAGCAAAAATGTGTGTGCATGCACAAACAAATATATGAACAAACAAAACATAGAGTCTATTTTCTGTTGGCCAACTACTTCTAAGCATAGGGCTTACACTAGAGTGTGATTAATATACTCATATACTCGTTGGAGGAAACCAATTTTTCCTTTCCCAAAAGACATTAATTGCAAATAGCTTCTTGACTAGAGGTGAGGCTTTATATCCAGTTCCCCTCCTCTTTTGCTGGAATTTTGTTTGGTTTGGACCTGTGCAATTCTTGTATATGCTGTCATAGTCTCTGTGAGTTTCTATGTGTATCAGCCCTGTTGCGTCTAGAAGACAGAGTTTCTCTGGAGTCATCTAACATCTCTGGCTCTTTTTTTTTAATTAAGAAAATTTTCCTTCATTTTACACACCAATCAAAGATCCCCCTCTTTCCTCCCCCCACCCCCTAGCATCTCCCTCCCAACCCACCCTCCTCTCCCCTCTACAAGAAGGCAAGGCCTCCTGTGAAAGGCACATCCAGTAGAGGCAGGTCCAAGCCCCTCCCCCTGCCTTAAGGCTGTACTAGGTGTTCCATCATATGTAGTGGGCTCCAAAAAGCCAGCTCATGCACCAGGGATGGAATCTGGGCTCCCCAAGCAGATCAAGTTACGCAACTGTCTCCCCATTTAGAGGGCCCAGCCCAGTCCCATGCAAGGCTCCACAGTCATTGATCCAACTTTCATGAGTTCCCACTAGTTTGGTTTGGTCATCTCTGCAGGTTTCCCCATTATGATCTTGATGCACTTGCTCATAGAACCCCTCTTCTCTCTCCCATACTGGACTCCTGGAGCTCTGCCTGATGCCTGGCTGTGGATCTCTGCATCTGCTTCCATCAGCTTGCCCCAGTGATCAGATCAGTGAATACCTCTGTCTCTTAAAATCTTTCTGCTTCCTCTTCTGCATAGATCCCCGAGCCCCCAGGAGAGGTTCTTGGTAAAGACATCCCATTTAGGGCTGATTTCTCTGAAGTCTCTTACTCTCTCATGTTGTCCAGTTGTGGGTTTCTGTGATAATTACAATCTAATGCCAGAAGATTATCTATTGAGGGTTGAGAAATGCCCCATTCTATGGGTATAGAAACTGAAGGAAGCCACTATTATCTTGATACCAAACTATATAATAACTTTTAAAAAAGTATATATCAATATCCCTTATGAACATAGATGCAAAATCTCTCAATAAAATACTTGCAAATAAATTTAAGAACACATAAAAAATTATACACTATGATCAAGTTGACTTCATCCTGGAGATGCAGAGATGATTCAACACATGTAAACAAATAAACACAAACATCACATAGAGAGACTAAAAGACAAAATACACATGATCATTTCATTAGATGGAGAAACTACCTTTGACAAAATCTAACATCCTTTCATGATAAAAGTACTATAGAAACTAGGGACAGGAGAGACGTACTTCAACATTATAAAGGTAATTGATAGCAAGCCCACAAACATAATCCTAAATAGAGAGAAACTCAAAGTATTTTCACTAAAATCAGGAACAAGACAAAAAGATCCCCTCTCTCCATACTGATTTAATATAGTACTTGAAGTCTTCCTAGAGTTATAAGACAACTGAAGGAGATCAAAGGGATACAAATAAGAAAGGAAGAAGTCTAAGTATTTATATTTACAGATGATATGATTTTATACATAAAAGACCCTAAAAATCTACTAGGAAACTTATACAGTGGATTAACATCTTCAGCAATTTGACAGGATACAAAATTAACACACAAATATCAGTAACTTATTGTATACAAATGATAGATACACTGAGAAAGAAATCAGAAAAAGTACCTTTCACAGTAGCTTCAAAAAAAAATCTTGTGATAACTCTAACNAAACAAGTAAAAGACTTGTATTGTAAAAAATCTTAAGACACTGAAGAAAGAAATTGAGGAAGACACTAGAATATGAAAAATCTTCCATGCTAAAGCATCAGTAGGATTAATATTGNGAAAATGGCCATACTACCAAGAGCAATCTACATATTCAATGTAATTCCCATCAAAATTACACCACCATTTTTCACAGAAACAGAAAAACCAATCCTCCACTTTATATGGAAACACAAAAATCCAGGATAGCTAAAACAATCCTGAATAATAAATTCTAGAGGTATCACCATTCCAGATTTCTGTTTATATCTTGAGACATTTTTATTGTGGCATCTGGAGGGAAAGAGGTCCCATGCATGGAGAGAGACCATGAATGCTACTGGACTCCTACAGCACACAAGAGAGACCACAAGAGACTTACTGGCCTCAAATGCTGAAGGTGAGACCCCTACTCCATAAATACAAGGAAATGCACATCCCATTGATGTATGTGTACACATGAGTACCTGTATGCTCATATGGGTGCTACTGTATAGTAATCAGTATCTAGTTAGCGACTTTCCATCTCAGTGTTCTTCATTTGAGATTTTCATAGAAATTTACTAGCATTACAATGTTGACCTTGGCCTTGTGTCCTAGAAAGAGACAACAATGTGAATGATTTGTCAAGTAATTCAGAACCACAAAATTTTCCTTGGGGGCTGCACAGAGAAGGTTGTTTCTCAAAGTTTTGCTTCAACCATTATGTAATGGTTAATAGTTTTTTTGTTGCTGTTTTCTTTTGCTTATAAATTGTGGATAACTTTTCCTGGGCAACAAAGCACTTCCTACTTTTTAACATGTTATTGATTTCTAAGCACCTAATTCTAAGCATAGAGAAGAATTCACCTTCATATTCATTTTAACACTTCATTTAGGAGGCGAATATCTTTCCCTGTTTGGAAAAGAACCTAAGGGAAAACCTTTTAAAACATTGTAACGGTTTATGTCATAGAACCACCTGACAACTCATTTTTGTGAAGAAATTTGCCAATCACAACAGGATGTCATTAAGTCTTAGATTCAGTATCTAGCAGTAAACTGTTCTGCAGCACTTCTGACATTTTTTTTCTACTAAAATAATTGATTTTTAAGGAATTACAAAGTNGGATATGGCTTGTAGCCACATGCTGAAGGCACAAGGACAAGTCCAGACTCTTTGGTCAGACTTAGTGGAGTTATGATTGAGTGTGTAAATAAATGGTTTATTGATTATGTGTCAACAATATGCAGAAAGACAGACTGACACACCTTCCTTTAAGTGTGGTTATTATGCAGTTCCAAGTAGCTGGTTGGGTTTTCTTTGTCATTGCCCCTACTTCTGGATTTGATTTCTGTGCTGTATCCTAAGTGTGCTTGAGATAAATTCTACCTACCCATTTCCTGGGTGGCAAGCCAGAGTGAGGCAGGCCCATATGAATAGTCTTGGTTACAGAAATTGAAGTAGAAACGGTATGTGTGTCTATTATGATCAAGCCACATGAGTCTATTTAATGGGTAATAGGGATTTATTAAGATATAAATTGAAGAAAGACACTCACCAATACAGAAACGGAGTACACAGCTGAAGTTGACCAAGAGAGAATCTACCTAGCAGTCAGGAGCAGGGAGAGGGGGCATGTAACCCTTCTCCCTCTCCTTTTAAGAGGTCGCATACAACAGCAGGAAGCACTCCTTCGGGCCCTACAGCCCAAGGTCATGGGCTGAGCAAATACCACTATATGTGTCCTCTAGACTTGAACAGGAAAAAAGTCTATGTAATCTCCCAGTCTTTTCTCCCCCACCCCTACTGCCTTGTATAGTGATATCAGTTCCTCCCTTAACCAAGACCTTTGAGTGACTCTGATGTCCTACTATCAGCATAAAATATGGTACTGATACAAACCTATAATGCAATGCTGGAATTCATGTTAGTGTTACTACCACAGCATAACCTTGTTTATCTGACTAATATGAAAAACAATGCTTCCTTGCTGGTGCTGNGAGAAAAGAAATGTCGATTGTAACTATATTTTTATGAAGCAGAACACTTCACTGCAAAATTAATAATTAGAATTCATAATTCATAATTAATACATATAAATTCTGCTATTAGCACCCCCATTATTTTCTGATACTGTGGCTGGATCAAAATGTATTTTAAGTCAGTTTGTGTGTACAGATATTNTNCAAGTTATTTGTTTTCTTACCACTATAGCACTTAGAAATTAGGAATATTTATACCAAATCTGAACTGGCCATCTTTTGTAGCCAGGCAAGACTTCCAGGGGTGGGACTGGGTTACATTCTGTTAGCCAAGGAGGTCCCGTGGAGATCCCTCAACAACCCAGGCTGATGCTAGGACAGAAAACTGACACCGTACCCTGTTGTCNAGGACAACTTGGACTCAGATCATCGAACATAGAGAGGTCGAGCTGAACTGGGTTCAGAACCTTCACCCCTACATTCTAGTCTTTTCGGAGCTAGACGGTACTCTGCAGGCTACAGAAAGAGAACCTGGACACCAACTCAGCCACAAAACCTTCAACCTACAATCTATCCTGCCTACAAGATGTGCAGGGGCAATGGTGGTGCAGAACACATGGGAGTGGCCAACTAATATTTGATTTAATTTGCCACCTATGACACAAGAAGAAGCCCATGCCCTACACTGCCTGGATGGATAGGAACCAGAGACTGGATAGCCCAGAGACCTAGGGTAGAACCAAACACAACTGGAAAAAAATTAAAGAAATGATTCCTAATAATATTCTGCTATACTTATAGATAACTTGTCCATTCATTATCAGAGATGCTTCCTCCAGGAGCAGATGGGAGCAGGTGCAGAAATCAACAACCAGAAATCAAGTGGAGAGAAAGTCTAAATTGGAGGCCTCCATCAGGTCCCTCCCTTCAGAGAGCAGGAAACCCCACAGAAGATGGGGAGGAAAGATTGTAGGAGTCAGAGTGAATGGAGGACCCCAGGATAACATGGCCCACTGAATCAACTAAGCAGGCCTTCTATGGGCTCACAGAACCTGAAATGGCAAGCATGGGGCCTGAATGGGTCTGCACCAGGTCCTCTGTATATATGCTATGGCCATTAGCTTGGTGTCTTTATGAGACTCCAAACAGTGGGAGCAGGTCTATCTCTGACTCTTTTGGCTGCTCTTGGAATTATTCTTCTCCTATTGGATTGTCTTGTCCAGCCTCAATATGAGAGCATTCACCTTGTCTTGTTGTATCTTGTTTTGTCATGCTTGGCTGTTGTGTCTTGGTGACCTGCTCTTTTCTGAAGAGAAAATGGAGGGTGGGTGTATTTGGGGACCAGAGCACATGGAGGAGAGAGCAAATAGGAGGAGTGGAGGCAGGGNAAACTGTGGTTAGGATGTATTGTATGAGAGAAGAATCTATTTTCAATAAAAGAGAAAAGAAAAAGCAATTAAGAATAATGACTGTTTACAACAGGGTGAGCTTCTTGTATGATATCTTTAAATACAGTCCAGATTTCATCAGATCTTCGAGGGCATATACAACCAAGCAATGATGTTTACATAGCCTTGGATCTGGGATGTAACATAAGGTGATAGGAATTGACATTCTGTACCTAATCTGGTTCTTCTACTTCATTCCTTGACAGTGATGAAATATGGAGCTGTTCAGTATTTCTGTAGTTTCTGGATAGAGGTCTCCCTACATTTCAGGGGGAGCTTTTTAATTTACATTTCATTTGCATTGAAAAAAATCTTTACATTTCAAACACTCTAACATCAACAGGGACCAGATCTCAGTCATCTGCACAGCCTGCATAATCCCTCTTCCAAATCTCAGATGAAAAGGGATTTGTCTTCCTGCTCAAAGCAAGCTCCAGATCTTTAAAAGCACCAGCTTGTTATGCTGAACAAATCACTGTCTTCTTTACCATCAATATCCTCAACAGGAAGTATGCTTGTAAGTATTTAACTCAAGCATTCTGTGCTACTTAATCACTCAAAATTACTTAATTAAATAGATACAAAAATAGATGGGTAGATGGCAAGTATGAGTTTAAATAAAAATAATACTGGTAAAAAGTTATCTTCTAAGTGGGTAACTGATATAAAGATACAAAATATTTTCAACAAATAAAGTATTTTTCTTTTTTAAAATTTTATTTATTTTTTTCCCTTTTATTAAGGATAGATTCTTTTCTCATAAAATTATAATCAGAATACAGTTCCCCTCTCTCTACTCCTCCCAGTTCATCCCCACCTCCTCTCCCATCAGATCGACTCCCTTTCTATGTCTCATTAGAAAAGAACAGGCTTCTAGGAGAAAACAACAAAACATAACAAAATAAATATAATACAATAAAATGAAAAACATCATATCGATACTGGATAAAACAAGCCAACAGAAAAATAAAAGAGCCCCAAGAGAAGGCACAACAATCAGAGATCCACTTGTTTACACATTCAGGAGTGCCATAAAAATAAAAAACTGAAAGCTATAGTATATATGCAGGGGAACTGGTGCAGACCCATGTAGGCTCTGTGCATCTCTACAAGTCCATATGGACTTTGCTCAGTTGAACAAATAAAATATTTAAAAGCAGTGTGTGTGTGTGTGTGTGTGTGTGTGTGTGAATATTTATGCTTGTGCATATTTGTATAGGTGAATGTGAAGGCCTGAGGTCAACCTTAGATGTTATTCCTCAGGTATTGTACATTTTAGGTTGTTGTGTTGTATTGGTTTGTTGGTTGTTTTTAGGCAGNGTCTCACTATGCAGGCCTGACTTGTCTGGAACTCATTACATAGACCAACGTAGCCCTAAACTCATAGAGATCTACCTGCCTCTCCTTCTGAGTACTAAGATTAATTGTTTGTGCCACCCAACCTTTAAAAAAAAAAATCTTGGCCACTGAGTGGCCTAAACTTCACTGATTGAGCTAGGCTAGCTGGCCAGTGAGCCCTAGGGATTCTTTGGTCTCCACATTCTGGGGCTGAAATAATAAGTGTGTGCCACTGTGCATGGCATTTTAGGAGGGTGCTAGAGGTCAAGTTCATGTCCTTATGCTTGTATGGCTGTGGAGAGCTAGACCGATCAAGACTTGCTTAGAGTCCCTGATTAAAGAAAGGACAAAGGAGAGGGTGCTTGAGCTGGCTTACCTCGGTAATCAGATTTTGACTACCCTAACTGTCATCGTAGAGCCTTCATCCAGTAACTGATGGAAGCAGATGCAGAGATCCACAGCCAAGCACAGGGCCAAGCTCTGGGAGTCCAGTCAAAGAGAGGGAAGAGGGATTCTATGAACAAGGGGGGTCAAGATCATGATGGGGAAACCTACAGAGACAACTGAACCAAGCTAGTGGGAACTCATGAACTTTAGACCAACAGCTGTGGAGCCTGCANGGGACTGGGCTAGGCCCTCTGCATAAGGAAGACAGTTGTGTAGCTTGATCTACTTAAGCCCCACCCCTTCACCCCCGGCAGTAGGATCAGGATCTATTCCTAGTGTATGAGCTGGCTTTTTGGAGCCCACTACCTATGGTGAGACACCTTGCACAGCCTTGATGCAGGAGGAGGGGCTTGGACCTGCCTCAACTGAATGGACCAGGCTCTGTTGACTCCCCATGGGAAGCTTTACGTTTTGGGAGGAGGGGATGAGGGTGGGTTGGTGGGGAAAGGCTGGGGGTGGCAGGAGGAGGGAAGAGAGGGAGATCCATGATTGGTATGTAAAATGAATAAAAAATTTCTTAATGAAAACATATTTAAAAGAAAAAGAACAAAGGGAACTTTAGTTCTGTGCCCTTGTCCAGGGGTAGATGTGACAAGGTCAGTCTGACACTGGAACTGGTGCCTAAGAGGAGTCAAGTTTGCAGCTTCTGAAGCCCCAACTCTTCCCCCTGGACTGTGGTTATCAGTCCTTAGGCACCTGAGGTATCTTGTGTTCTCTTTGCCAACGTTGTCTGACGTAGCTCCCTATTGACCTTGGCCATTCTGCCCTCTAGAAATAGTATATATGATGCTGTACTTCTTCATAAACTTGCTTAGCATAAGTCATCA
Organism: Neotoma lepida; assembly: GCA_001675575.1. Classification (NCBI taxonomy): domain Eukaryota; kingdom Metazoa; phylum Chordata; class Mammalia; order Rodentia; family Cricetidae; genus Neotoma; species Neotoma lepida. The sequence continues at coordinate 11,538 of LZPO01056462.1, forward strand.
GCTTATGCAAGACCTCCTGGCCCCAGATATTGCTCCTTTCTTCTTCTCATTTTCCTTATTTCTCATTCCTGGTCTTCCCACTCAACACTTCACCATTAGGGACCCTTCTTCCTTCTGGTCTGGAACATGTTGCAAGCATCTTACTGGCTAAATCATCTCCCAATCAGAAGCATAATACTTGGTTAGATGTGTGCTCAGAATTTGAGCTGACAACGCAGAAGGATCTGTCTGAGCCATGTCAGCATGTAGTGGACTACTCAAAAGGTGAGACCCTTTTCTTAAAAAGAGTGGATCAGTGGTTCCTGCTCCCTGCTTCATGGTATCCCAGGAAAATCTTGCTCACAGCATGCTTGGACTTCCTAGCTAAGTGGGTTTTTCATTAGGGGGGTAACAGAGGATGCTTCTCTGTCTTTTAGGAGGAATTAGGTGGCTATATGTAGACTTCACCTTCCTACTTTCACCCCTCATGGAGGATGCTGCTAGAAGAATATCCCCTCCTCCTTGGGGCTCCTGAGGCACATTTTTCTCAACACTATGCATACATGTTAAAGACTTTTCACCCCAAAGTGGCATAAAGGGTTTATTTAACCTGTGGTATAGCTGAGGGTGTTGTTATCACTGGAATGTCTAAAACTTACAACCATTACTTCAAATCATATTTCCAAAGAGTGGCTCTCTGCCCCAACCTCAACTCCAACCCCAGCCTCCCCTGTTCCCAAAGCATTTTTTCATTGTGACTGGTTTTAATATTCTTATAACTTGAGACACAATTGGCAATTTACTGTTATTTGTGAAATTGATCTGCAGCTATTAAACTATTTTCATCTCTAAGAAAAAGACACAATCCAGCCAGATAATGACTNGTGATTAAAATGCTACCACTTCTTCAATGTTTTATTCATTTTGCTTGTTGCTGTTCCAAACTGTATATAACTCCTCTGGACACAGATACCCACCCGCCATGTTTGACATCTGCATCACTTTGTTTTAATTAGGGTGTCTTTGTGATGTTTTTTAAAATGAAGCATTTTTTAAATTTTCAATTAAAATTGATTAATTTATGTATTTTAATGTCTTTTTAAGGCAATATTTTANGTAGTCTTGGTTGTTAACTTGTTTGAATCTGGAATTAACTAAGAGGGAAACCTCTGGAAAAACCTGCCACAGAATTTCCCAGAAGGTTGTGCCAAGTGGAGAAGACCTTCCCCACAGAGCTGTAGTTGGCCCAGGCATAAGGAGGTTCTGAAAGGAACGCTTTCTCTTTTTGTCTGCTTGCTTTCACCCCTTGATGGTCGGCACATCTAACCAATTGCTGTCACTACCACTACTGCTTATTGATATTGGAGCTCAGCTTCTTCAGCCTTCTAGTGTCTTCCAATGTGGGGTGAAGACTAGGAGCCCTCTGCAGTCATCAATGCTTGAGTGCCATACTGGAGCTACTGAAGCATACAGCCTTGTGGGCTGGGAAAGTATTTTTTTTCTCAGCCTTTCCTATATGAAGACAGCTATTATTGGACTAACCAGCCTGTATCATGTAGGCCAATCTAATGTATTCTCTTTTAATAAATATTCATTCTCACAGTTCTGTTCCTCTAAAGAACCCTGACTAATCTTGGTACATTTTAATAACAGTTGTAAAGATCTAGAATTGTAATAGCTTCTGGAAAGTTCATAATAGAAAGTCTACAAATTATTGTGGTCTTTTCTGCATCCAAAGATGTTTCAAAAAAAATTAAGGGCAGGAATTTTGCCCTCGATCTGTCAATCTAACACTCAGGAGGATGTGGTCTCATTCCCCAGGAAGTAATAATGGTCCTGAAAGAAAATGAACAGAAGGCATCACTAACATCAGAAAGTGCCGAAATATTAGGGATGAAATAACACATTATAGAAGGTGGTTCATAGTTTTATTTGGTTGATATCTTTAGATTATGAATGTGGTGGCTAATCTTGGCTGTTAACTTGACACACCTGGTATGAGGGAACAGGAATTGCATAGTTGCTTGCATCAGGTTNGCCTGTGGGCATGTCTGTGGGTAACCATAGTCCACTGTGGGCAGTGACAGCCCCGGGAAAGAGGGCTTCTTAGTATGTGAAAGGTATTTTCCCTGGTCTCTGCCTCAGTTCCTGTCTCCAGGCTTCTGTCTGGAGTCTTGCCCTGGCTTCCCTTGATAGTGAACCATGAAACNGAAACAAACCCTTTCCTCCTCAAATTGCTTTTGGCCATATTTGTCAAAGCAACAGAAACCAAACTAGGACAGAAAGTGGTCTTGACATCTCCATCATTCTGGGGCATCTTCAACTGAAGCTTTATCTTCACCAGTGGGCTCTCCTGAACTCTTATGTTGTCAAGCCTTAGCTTCTCTCCATGAACCTCTCAATTCTGCAGCCCTTATTTTGCCCAAACTAGTACAATTTGGGAGGTCTTCAGGTATTTCTAAGTTTGGCTGTCAACTTGAGATGTAGCCTTGACCCCCTTTGGACCACTGCTTCTGTGTATTGACTCTGAAGAAATACCAGAAGAGTTCACCTTCGTGGTGCTGGTCTATTCTTAATAACAGTTGATTTTCTAGACCTAGCTGACCAGAAACCAAAGACTCTTAATTCACAATATCACATTAATGGCCCTAATAGAGTTTCCGAGGGACTTTCAAACTTCCCTTTGAAGCTTCTCAAACCAGGCCTCCATAATCTGCATTTCTCTCAAAATTGTCTTCCAAGCTCTCACCTAAGCTCCAAGTACACAATGAGTTCGCCTTAACAGAACTCCAAAGTCCTCCAATTTCCTTACACAAAACAGTCAAAGGCATAAAAGCCACATGGTAATGTTCATCAAAGCAATATCCCATGTTTCTAGAGAGGTCATTGGTGATAAAGCGTCAGCTGAGGTAGATGCCCCAGGATACTGGAGATATCAGGACTACAGGATGTTTCCCATTCATAGCCAGTAAGCAGCACTCCTCCATGGTCTCTCCTTCAGGTCCTGCCTGGAGTTCCTGACCAGCTTCGCTTGATGATGAGCTGCAAGCTATAAGCTTCAATAGGTAAAATTGCTGTGTCTTAAACCAGGCTCCAAGCTAGTCAGTGGAAACAGAATGAAAACCACCTTTCATCCCTGCAGTTCTAACAACTGTCATAATGAATGAAGATTCCTTAAAGGACAATTTTTTTTTTCCTGTGTCTAAATCCCTCAGTATATTTCTGATCCCGTTCAACATCTTATAATCAGAGAATTAATTAGAAGGATGTTCCAGTTGCGAGATTGTGATCTTCATTTCCTGACACTCATCCAACATGCCTCAGTTGGAAGCTGTACTTATTGTTCCTCTTAATAGTTCTGGTTGTACTGACAGCCACCAACATTACCCAAACACTGTACTAAAATGCTGCTGCCTACTTTTTATTTTCTATGGCTTTCTTAATGGCAAGCATTGAAAAGGACATCTTTTTTTTCTTTTCTAAGAGGGATGGTTTCTTGGATGTCCCATATACTCTCTGAAAAAAATTCCCTTCTATAAGGTATGAATGGCTACCCAGCTGGATTCATGAACACAGGCTTCAATTTTATAAAGGCTCCAATCACCCATATTTCTCCCTAACACAAATCTAGATGTTTCTAAACAAATGATAAAAACAGGACTCTAAGCCTAAGAAAATAATAATTGGGCTTAATTTCTGCAAGGCATGTGTTAGGGCTGTTGGAATTCCACCTGCAGAATGTGGAGCTTATGTTTTTATTTGCTTCTCATTGAACATTGTCCTTTCAATTTTTTTGTTTCATTTTCATGACTGTTACAAATTGTAAAGTTTATGATGGTTTTTAAATATTCTTTTTATGATATATTTTTAATCAAAATAGAATTATGCCATTTTCCTTCCTCCCTCAAGACCCTTCTAGCTAGAATCCCTCCCCTGTCTTCCCAACTCTCAAGATGATAGCCTCTTTTTCATTGATTATTATTGCTACATATATATGTGTGTGTGTGTGTGTGTGTGTGCGTGCGTGCGTGTGTGTGTGTGTGTATGCACAAAAATATATAAATACAATCTTCTGGGTCTATTTTGTTGTTTGTGTGCATATGGATTAAANGGCTGACTACTCTGAACTGGAGAACCAATAAGGGAGCTCATCCTTGGGGGTAGCTAATTCTCCTCCCAGCAGTCATTAGTTGACTGTAGTTGTTTGTAGAGAGTGAGACCCTGTGAAATTTTCCCTATTGTCATTGTTATAGTATTGTTTATGCAGCCATTTTTAGGAGAGACTGTTTCACAGTGGATTTCCTGGCACTACCTTTACCAAAGAAACTTCTCTATATAGCAAATGGAAACCACCCCAGAAAACCACAACTGAACACAACACAGGGAACAGAATGTTGGATCCCAGCCCAAGAGAATACATCTACTTCACAGCTCCTGCATCCAAGGCTCAGGCAACATCATCAAAAGGTTTATGAAGGTTTCTTTTGTTTTTCTTTAACAACATAGTGTGGATTTTTTGTTGTTGTTGTTTCCTTTGGGCTCTTCTACATGAGCTCTCCTTCTCCCTGAGAAAATTTTNTCCTGTGTGTAATGAATAAAATATGGCCCTTGCTCTTAATTTCTTAGGATTTTCCAACAGGCTTTCACCAGTTAGTGATACAGTTTGGATATTAAATGTATCCACAAACTCATGTGTTGAGGCTTAGCGCCCAGGTAGTGGCCATACTGAGAGGTGATTGGGTTATGAGGGTATTGGCTCAGTGTGATATTAGGTAGTGGGCTCAGGAGAGAAAATTGGTCATCAGAGTCATGGCTATGAAGAGTAAATCATGTCTTTCCCTCTCTATGCTTCAAACTGCTATGAACTGAGCAGCTGCTCTCCACTACACACACACACCTCTGTGATGCTCTGCCTCCCAGAGCCTAAAAGCAATGGAGCCAGTACCTACAGAGCAAAACTCTGAAACCATGAGCCAGAGTAGATGTGTCCTCCCTAAAGTTGTTTCCTTCAGTAGTTTCCACAGCAACGGAAGGCTGGCAGATACTTTTCTACATCTTACTCTATGCTAGCATTTCAATCAATTAGTATTACTAATACCCAGACTTCCTGTTTTGTATAATTAATCCTGGACCTTTAGTTGGATGTTAGTGCTGAGCACTGAGTTTTTAATGTTGAATGTTGGCAATAGAGACCAACTGGTAACTACTTCTCAATGAGTATGTGAGGGGGCTTCCTAGGGGATCCGTGTGTGTGTGTGTGTGTGTGTGTGTGTGTGTGTGTGTGTGTGTGTGTGTGTGTGTGTTTGATATTCTGATACATCAATTACACCTCTTGCCAATTTCTAACATAGCTACACATTTAATACACACTCTTATTCTCTAGGTCTTTTCAGAGGGGAGCTGGAAAACATGAAAAACATGAATTTGCTCATTTCTGTTCTACCTGATGTAGGTGCATTCTAACTTATTTTCTCAATATCTTTCCTTTATTTTTGTTTGAATATAATTTGAACAGCCAAAATAAAACCACCTTTGATTGTTTCATGGAAGTAAACTACACACACACACACACACACACACACACACACACAGATGAATTTGCACACCTATCCTATAGAAGCTCAAATGTAGCAGTATTTAGTTATTATCAAGTTTTCCTAAGTCTTGTGCCTTTGTGGAACACCTTATATAATTCTTAGCATTGTATAGCAGCAAATTTTCAACATCCTTTGTAATATGTGTACTGTTAGAAACAGACATTGTTCAGGCTAGAGCACACTGTGGAGATGAAAACAGGAAGTCTTTTTGAGCAAAATATTCTTAGAAAAACAATTTTCATCCACAGGTCATCCCAGTAAAATTGACTTTGATGTTTTTCTCAGGGCAGCAAGACTCGCAGTGGTGATTCCTCGAATATCCCAGATTGGTAAATGACCATGGACCTTTGAGCAACCCTCGTTTTACACAGATCTCTATGAGCCATTTCTCCACCTTGTAGCTTCTCAAGCATCCTATTCTCTAACTTGGAAGTTCACAGGCACATCTGAGAGTGGCAAAGAGACTCTAAGAACAGAAGGTCACACTATTTGCTTCCCCTGAGAGGTGAAATGATATTATGGAAGACAAAACTTGAACAGACTATTTAGTGGAGAAAGAAAAAAAAACAAAAAACAAACTCTGCAGGGGAAATGGCCACACACAAGACTGTGAGTTCCCTGAGAGGATGAACTGCATACATCACATAAACTGCTGTGTTCCAGGGTATTCCTTGGTATATATCGGGTACTCAAACATGCACAAATCACTTGGATGTGTGTGTTTTTTTTTTTTTTAGTGGTTCACATCAGCTCGTAGAAACTAACTGTAAAACGTGTTTTTGAACAGAGTTCTTAATGACTACAAGCAGTGTTTTTCTTTTAATTGAATGGATATTAAACGAAAATAAAATAAAGGTCTTTAAAGGGAAGAAAATGAAAAATTTAAAATTCCACTCTGTTTTAAGTGATTTGTTAAGAAGTCTCCATTATATGCAGCATGTGAATTTTTAAAATATTTTAATATTCCTCATTATATATTCAAGGAAAACATGAAAATAAGCAGAATGATTCATACCACTTTTTACTGTTGTAAACTAACTATGAGATGGAGAGTTGATGCAGCCTAAACTGCTAACCTTAAAATCTCAAGTGTTATACATTCAGTTCAGGATCATCTATTGTTAATTACTACTGTCATTTCCTGATACACACTGTTTCTGGCTCCCCTCCAGAAATACAAATGAAAACAACTGCAAATGATTCAAAGGAAAATAAAACTAAATTAGTGCTAGCAAAATGAAACAAGTGAAGGTATAGTTCCAATTTATCTGATTTGAGACAACTATTTGATCAGCTTCACAATGCTCTCACCAACCAAATTCTGATCCAATAAAAGAATAGTACAAGCTCCTAATATAACACAAAACTTTCTGCCACCATAATTTAAGGAAACAAAAATGAAATAGCTAAAATTACTTCTAATGATATGTTTTATTTAATCCAAAATACTGTATAATTTCACCATGTATCAGTCCTGTTTTCAATGCTAATTTAAGTACAGCTCATGTGCTAAAGAGAATAATAACAGTTCATTTTGACCAACAGCAGGAACATGGATTTAGGTTGCCTTCCATTGTGGAAGAAGTTATAAGAACAGGTGCAGAACAAAAGAAAGTTATAAACCAATGCACTTACCACATACTTTAGTGGGAACATCAAGTAGGCAGGTTATAGCAGAACAGGGAAATCTCACCTATGGGTTTTATATGCCATCCTACATCATTCTTAGTGGTGGAGTTGGTCAAAGTGAGTAGTTTGCTAAGTAAATACATTCTAAGTGTTTTACCTAAGTGTCACTAGGTGTTGGGTCAGGCATAAAGGTCGTGAATACATTATTTTTAAGGAGTCTAAAGATAGATAGACCAAGATATTTTGTCCCTCAGTCTTCAGTGCTCCTTTTCTCCACAATCACAATGTACTAGTCTNTTTCAAACCCTTCTGAAGGATCTTTAATGCATATATAATGCCTTCAGAGAACAAAGTGTTCAAAAGTCACATGTGACCAATGGCTACCCTTTACTTAATACAGACCTAAATTGTTAAGTATGGCAGAGCCTACCACATATTTAAATAGACATTCCTCCTCGTCTAGCAGAACTCCTACAGAAGTACCCTGTATGAGCCGCAAGAAGAACATCCGACTTCAGCTCACTGGCCTTCTTGAGTATTTAGGCCTCCACTAGATTTGAGGAATTTTCTTACTATTGTTTTCAAATATTTTCTTCTATCCACTTTCCTTCTTTATTTATCCTGGGGACTTGAAGTAACATATATGTCAGACGATCTGATATTGCTATACATGCCCCATCCTTACTTAGGAACCTACTGGTTTCAAGCACTTCTGTCAAGACACACTAAACATACATTATGTTCTGGAAGCTTATCTCTCCCCCAGTTTATCTCTCTGTACTTGTCTGACAGAAAGTGTCTCAGCTGTGTTCCAGATCACTCCACCCTTTCTGTTCCACTCTCTCAATCTCATGTTAAGTTTATGNAGTAAATTCTTCATTTCATTCTGGAATATTCCTTTACACTGTGTGAATCACTGTGTGATTGGTTTAGTAAAGAAGCTGACTGGCCAATAGCTGTAAAGGATGGGTTAGGTGGAAGAACCAGACTAAGGACACTGGAAAGAAGGGTGGAGTCAAAGGAGTCAGCATCAGGAGGTGCAAGATGAAAGAGAGGTAATGTCATGTGGCAGAATGTAGATGAATATAAATGGGTTAATTTAAGTTGTAAGAGTTAACTAGTAGCAAACTTGAACTATTGGCTGAGCATTTATAATTAACGTTAACTCTCAATGTTGGTTATTTGGGAACTGGTGGAAAGGAAGAAAAGTTTGGCTACATTTCACTTATCATATTGTTGTTTCTAGAATTTGCATTTTAAATAATTTTTTTCATTAATTGCTTGAAAATTCTATGCAATGTATTTTGAAGATATTAACCTACCTCAACTTCCCCGTCTCAGTCCTCCCATCTCTTCCCATTGGACTTTGAGATTACTGTTTTCTTTCCTTTTGTCCCTTATTGAGTTCAGTTTGTATTGCACAGCTAGTTTTGGGGCTGAAACTTTATCTGGTTATGGTCATCCTACCAGGGGTTGTATCATTTAAAAAACCTGACTCTCCCTCTCTCAGTGGCTATCAAATGTCAATATGCCTATAGTTACTTAGCTAGTGGCAGGAATACAACCCCACACACATACACATACACTGGAATTTTGTATGGCTGGGACATGTATGGGTCTTGTCATAATGTCACAATTACTGTGAGTTCATGTGTGCATCTGTGCCATTATGTCTGGAAGATACTGTTTCCTTGAAAGCACCCACACCCTCTGGCTCTTACAGTCTTTCTACCCCCAAAAGATCCCTGAGACTTAGAATAAGATTCCATGTCCTTACTTATTGAGATTTTTTATTTCTCTTCTAATAAGAAAAATTTTTAGTTAATTTAATATATTTGCATACATATTTAAATATATTTATATCAATTTCACATATTTGTCATATTCTAATANGTGTTTATGTCTTTTGGGGGGACAGAAGAAGGGGAATTNATAGCTGTTTTACTTGGAAATGTGTCAGGCTCTTCTGTTTTATTCTACAGTGGCTTATAAGGATAAATAATGATTCTGGATTATATTATCTTTCTGTGAATTGTATTAAGTTTTCCTTGGTACACAGATCAATTATCATCTGATTGCCTTGAATTCAAAGTTGGCTTTTACATGTTGTGTGGCAAATATGTAAAATTGCTAGAGTGTTTCTCAAGTCTCTTTAATTTGATGAGTCTAAAACTCCAAAGGTTATCTTCATGATTCCACTGTATCTACCCTATGAAATTCTTTCATTTAACAACTAGGAATTATTAAATCTCAAGTGAGATCACATTATTTAGTTATGGAATTTTTCAAGTATCTCCTAATGGCTGAGATAATAGAGTTCATGTGCTGTTGGGGCATCCTCAACTCTAAATACCCCAGGTTGCACCAAAAGCTGTCAGATTTAGGAGGATTGGGGAATGGGGAGTTTTTAGTTAAAGATACTAAACTGGTAAAGTCTATGAAAATATTCTGAAATCTGGAAAATGATCTATACAAAATCTTAAAAATATCTGGCCTAGGAATTTCTGACCAGTGACATTCAACCTGTATTATTCTGACCAGTGATATTCTGACCAGGGACATATTGGGTTCCTCTTTTCTCTTACCTCAGCACCTCAATTCTCATTCATTTCTGTCTCCCTAAGGTACTCTTTAATTTTCTTTTCAAAACTGCCAAGTTCACTGATACTTCAGATTTTCTTCACACATACTGTGTCCATAAAAAAAATATAGGGTTGGGACTCTTATTCAAATTTCAGCTAAGATGCTGGCTCCACAGATATAGCTAAATGGTCCAAGACCACTCCAAGAATTCTGTTTCAATTTCTTGATATCAGTTATTAGTATCTGGAATTTGAACATATATTTTATGTTTCCACAAAGTTGAATACAGAAACCATGAGAGGAGCGACTTCTTTTAACTTAGCTCTCCAATTCTTTAAATCTTATCTGAATCAATGTGGTACTTAATGTTTGTTTTAAAAAGCAGAGTTACCATACTATTTTTAGCTTAATATTACTCATNCTTCAGATGTATATTGCATTATATAATTTTTCTATATAAAAGCATGCATATATCATAGTATTACTACCCAGCACGGGTAAATATGTATGTTGGTGNGTGTGTACATGTATATTTGGAACCAACATAAAAACAAAACCACCTTGAGACTGAGAAGCCAGTAACTATTGGGGGCTGTGCCATCACAATCACATCAGACTTGACAGATCTCCCCTGCATCCTTTCAAAGGATCACAGAATAGTGCCATTGCTGCCTGTCTCCTAATATTAACTTTGTCATCTGTTGTCCTTCCTCACTGAAATTCAACCAAATTAGGTACAGGTGAATGAGTTTTGTCTTTTCAGGGTACTTTGTGTTTATGGACTTATTTCTGAAAATCTCAAATACAAAGTTCTGAGCTCTTGCTAAAAGTGCTAGTGCTTGCTTATTTAGGAAAGATCCTATCAATAGGGGAATAAAAGAGTACTTGGTATGATGCAGATATCTGAAGAATTGGAAGTGCTGACTCAGGGTCAAGTTCTGTTTTTCCCTGAAGAATTTGATGGTTGGGGAGTCTGGTGTTGAATTTGTGGCCTGTACCAAGCCTATCTCTTGGTCTGTGGGGATAACCTGATACTCTAATCAAGAGTTTCTANTTATTCTGAAACAGTTTATTTTAACTTTACATTACTCATACAGCTTCAGGAANAGCAAGAATTCTATGAATTGTCCATATTGGGGAGGAATTCTTGGAAGCTTTGAGACCTGTATTAACTTAATGTAAGTATTTTGTTTTACTCAACTATACAACAGCTGGCTGATAGGGCCTCGAAACATCCCCTAAGCCTCAGAGGCATACTAGAGCTGAGTGAGTGCTGATATTTCTACTTGCAGGATGATTTTAACATGTAGAGCCAGGAATTATACTGCTGTGGAATACTATTTTAACTAGGTAAAGATGTGTTACATTTGGTTACGATGCAGATGGAATACGACCTTAACTGTGTAAAGGTCTGCTACATTTCTTTANGCTGCATTTATTTAATTATGAAAAGATGTGCTGCTGTTTCACCTTGCCTGCCTAAGGCATCTGATTGGTCTAATAAAAAGCTGAACAGCCAATAGGTAGGCAATAAAAGATAGGTAGGGATTGCAGGCAGAGAAAATAAATAGGTGGATGTGGTGATATTTTATTTGTCTTTCCTAATAAAATTTATCTGAGGGTCAGAGGAAAAACGGGGCTGCCACTAATAGAAAAACAATAGCCATGCAAGTTAGCACANGCCCTTAATCCATTTGGTTCTCTGTGACTCCAAGGT
>LZPO01056464.1:0-10082 GCA_001675575.1 Neotoma lepida
GTGGCTGGGTGGCTGATCCCTGGCATTCTCCTCCCTTCTCCTTTTCTTCTCCTCCCTCTCCTCCCTCTTCTCTTCCTATTTATTCTCTCTGCATGCCAGCCCTGCCTACTTATCTCTCCTGCCTAGCTATTGGCTTTTTGCCTCTTCATTAGACCAATCAGGTGTTTTAGACAGGCAAAATAACACAGCTTCACAGAGTTAAACAAATGCAGCATAAAAGAATGCAACACATCTTTGCATCATTAAATAAATATTCCATAGCATAAACAAATATAACACATCTTCAACTAATATTCCACAACACAGTGTGGTACTGGTACAAAAATAGACACCCAGACCAATAGGACATAATAGAGGAATCCAGAGATAAACACACAGTAATGAACAAAAAATACACACTGGAAAAAGGGCAGTCTACTAAATAAAGATGCTGCAAGAAGAATGCAGTTAAACTATTTCCATTTGCCCTGCACAAAAAAATCAGTTCAAACTAGATCATAATACCTTAATTTAAAACTTGGAATGCTGGAGAGAGATTAGATTTCTTTTGCTTTTCTCTACCTTCTGTTACTTTTCAAACTTTTCAAGTTCTGATACTAATACTGAAATAGTTCCTTGTAGGAAATCTGTCTTATAGAGGAACAGAGGATATTCTGTGTTTTCATCTAGCCCACATACATAATGTCACATACTCATTACTTTCTGTCTCTTTATCATTTTAAACATAAGTGTTCAACACCATCTTTCTTTACCAACTTGTCCTTTGTAGGTTTTGTGAGGAGTGGGTATCATGGACAGTTGATAGAATGTGGATGTGCACTCGTAGAATTAGATGCCATCCAAACCTGAATTCACTTAGAGAATAATGACTGAACAACCTCTGTACAGCACTCCTCTGCTGTTCAGGATCCTATGATATATAACAGACCAAGACTTAGCTTTCGTAGAGCTTGTATTCTCCTATGAAGACATTAAATTCATAGGCAGTCTAAAATTGAGGTAGTAGAATTACAAGGAGGAAAGGGAAATGGAATAGACATTCACTGATTCTGGAAAAGGGTTATACAGGATGGTCAGGAAAACTCTGTCAGGAGGTGGTTTCTGAGTGGGATGTAAATGATGAGACAGCCAGAAAGAGGAAAGAGCTACTTCAAATGCTGTAACATGGAGGAAAAGTTCAGTGAGGGTGAGGGACAGAAAGGGAGACGATTGTACTAGAGACAGTAAGTGGAGGGACGAGGAAGGTGGAAGACTTAGAAGAAGGCAGAAGAGCTGGCCAAGTCATGCGTGATGTTTCAGAGGGAGCTCAGAGTACATGCAGACAGCAGTAGCCAGCCACAGGAGGCTTTTTGAAGGAAGAGCGTGTCGGTTTAAACTTAGAGTTGAAGTATCCCTCCATCTTCTCTGAGGTAACTTTGCTGGAGAACAGTAGTAATTGAGGCAAAACCTGACAGTAGGTATGGACAGTGGTAGAAAGGAAGACACTTGATGGAGGGAGAGGAAAAGTAATTAGTAATGACTCCTGCCTGCTCACCTGACAGAATGATGATGTCATTGAGATGGAGAAAAGCAGATTGTGGGAAGAGAGAAAAACTAAAGTTCCAGGTTTACAAATTTATGTAAAGAATGGGAAAGTAGTTGTGCTTACCTTGTGAATGCAAAATCCAGAAAAGCTAACCCAAGTTTCATTTGACACATAAGAACCACACAGGTACTGCGGGGCTAAAACCCAAATGTTGGATCTCCTGTTCTCGTTTTATTGGATTAATTTTAAACTGTCTCAGTAACTAGATTTTAGAATTTAAATGTTTGTTTCAGGAGTTAGGTAACTGGAGAAGTCACTGGAGAATTACGTCATTTTATTCATGTGTGTTTAACTCTGGTTTTGGGTTTTAGATGAAGATGAAGATGATGATGATGAAGAAGATTTTGAGGATGATGATGAGTGGGAAGACTGATCTATATATTATATATATATTTTTAAGGTGAAATACTAAACACTACTTTCTGTCTATGGATCTGTAAAATTATCATGTAAATGTTCTACCAATTTGCTGTATATTTTTGTTGCCTTTTTTGCTTTTTTTAAATTAATCTGTGCAATACCTCATTTAATCTGTAAAGGTTTGTTATAATCCTATACAAAGCTACTCCCTGTTACTGTGTGCAAGTTTACAGCAGGATGCTCACGTGACTTGTGAATATTTTCATTCCATCAGCAAGGGAGTTTAATTATGTGTGAGACTGACACAAACCTTAATGTAATTTACTTAGAATGCCAGAAGGAGAACACTATTTTCATACCCTACTTTTTCTGTACCTAAATTTTCTTAATAAAACTTAGCATAGCACTACATTCTTTTTCAAGTGATGTCAACTTTAGTTTCTTTAGCCCCTTCATTTTGAATATGATGCCACATATGAATGTTGAAGCTGATACATTGCACAATTCTCTAAACATCACCACACTGATGCAGTTTTTCAAATTCGAGCAATATGTTTTGCTTAAAATCACTACAGAGATACTAATGAAGAGGAACAGTAGCACACCTCTTCTGTAGTATTGCTTGCCATCGGTAAGCAGTGGCATCTGCAGGCAGGAATCCTGATGAGCCCTCACATATCTGTACTTGACCAAAAACTGCTTTTATGTTATGGCAAATGTGACAGGCTCTTCTCAGCAAAGAATTAAATTCTTTTGGTGTCACTCCCCAAAATAGTTTCAGTTAACGTTTATGGAGGTTGTTTTGTGCATCATAAACAATTGTAGTCGTGCCCGTATTTGACTCAAAGTGATATCAAAACAATGCTAAAATGGTATGAAGTTATCTTTGTATTTTGCAGATTGTATGCATTGTTGTATTTAGAAATACGAATTGTAAATGTCAGATTTTTTGGCAAAAGTATGCACAAATGCTAAACCTCACATATACTGTATGTTTTTACTTTGATAGTTTCTCCAGGTTTTTGTCAAATATCTGATGAAGAGTTACATATTTCTTAAAAGATTGATGGTCCCACTGGCAAATTTCTTAGAATACATAACTGATTTGATAGTTTTTTTTAAAAAAATAAAACTTTACAGCCTGCACACTTGTTATGCATACTAGATGGTGTGATTAAATTAGATTTTCCTTGCCTCTTTACAATACACTAATCTGCCTAAAGGTGGCCGTTTCATATTTACAGTGATAATTATCTTACCTACCTACTTTAAATAAATTTTAGGTAGACGGTTATCTGATTTAAATACAGTCATATTTTTCTCACATTGAGTTGTATGCAGAATGTAGCTTCAAATGTATTCATTATAGTCACAATATCCAACTAAAAATTATGCTATCTAGAAGTGTACCGACCAAAATCTAGTATTGACATGATCTTGACAGGCTGGACCTGCAAGATATGGCTTGAATTTTAACCAGTTTATCACATAATCTTTAGTGATCATGCATCTAGTTATTGTCAGGAATAATTTAAAAGGTTTTAGTTGCTGAAAGCAGTTAAGTGGTACAGTATGATAGTTAAGTTATTCAAAGAATGTTACCTTCCTTGCAAGAGTAATTACAGCACATTGGAAAGATTCTCAATTTTGTGTTTCTTGTAAAAACAGTGCTGTCTGCTGCTAGCAACCTTTTTCTGCTTACTGTCATTTTCATGTGGCTTGAGCTCTGTGAGACTGGGGTGGATGAGACTGGACAACACTACCCGTAAAATTAGGAGTTTGTGCAAATAGCGATTATTTTTAATAAATAACACTGGGCTTTTGTATTCTTTCTCTTTTTGACATAAAAAAACTAAATTCCTAAAAATGTTTTTTGAGATAATGCCAATTCTTATGTCCCTTACCTTTTGGCCAAGAAGTTTGGGCTTTCTAAACTACCTTGGTGTTTGACCAGGAGCTTGTCTAGAGACTCTCAGTTCTTTGAGTTGCATGTACATGAGGGGTATCTTATTTGCCAAAGGTAATTGAGTTTCTTCTTTTTCATAGAGAAGAGGGGTTTTGTTTTTGTTTTGCTTTTTATTTTTTGTGCAAAGTCTAAATGACAGGAGCTGTGGAATTCAGTGCAGTCATGAAGACTAACTCTACTCTGCCGAGGAAGGTTATCAGTTGTCGGCCCTCCACCATCTTGCACTGTGGGTGGCACTACCTGTGCATCGTCTGGAAGCCTCACGGATATATCCAGCTACGTGATTGTCTGGTAGCCTTTGCATTTAACAAACTAGCATGAGGCCTTTTATATCTAAACGCTATGTGACAGACAATTTCAGCTAGCCACATATTGTATTATGAAATTCATAAAGATTTTTCAATCATTCAATTCCATTTATCAACTGAAATTTTGTTTAGTATGTGAATTTTTTTTTGAAATGTATAGTGAATAGGATGTTGCACTGGTGGCAATTCATCATGGAGCATAATAAAATTAATTTGACCCAAATAGTATAAAATAGTATGCCTTATTTGTTTATTAAGACATTAGAACAAAATTTTTAATGGTTGAGTCTAGCCAAGGGTGCACAGCAGTGCCGGGTAATGTTGAAGTTTCCAGCACTGCATGCCCTGAGAGGTAGAGTACACCGTGAAGTAATAAACATGGTGAGTAAAAGAATGCTCCAGCCTTTCTGGGAAACCTGACAGCTGTTCAGCATCTACTGTGGAGCCACTGTGTGGTACAGCGCTTCTAAACAACATTCACAGTGCAAGGTCAGTGTTCGGAACTCTTGGAAATCAAAAATGGTCAAGTTTTCCAGACTGGAATGATACTGGAGTTTACTTGGAGTTCACTAAATACCAAACGTAGTTCATGTGGGACATAGTTTTTAATAAACTGTATTAGAGGTTATGTTCATTTAAACTGGAAGCTTAGTTTTTGATGCGTGGGATGTTTTGTTCCAATGACCCTGGTCCAAGTGGAAGTCTGAAGATGAAGCTGTGCTTGGAATCTAGTGTGCAGGATGCTACAGAACACCTTCCAAGAGCTTTTGTTCTGTGGAAGCATTTTTGTTGTACAAATGTGAACACTTGAGAATGTACAAAACTATTAAAAGAATTGTTACAAAGGCAGTGTGCCTTAAAATTATCCTGTTCTATTTATCTAGATAAAGATTTCTGAAGTGACTACTTCAGGAATGGGGTTCCTGAAGGGCAAGTGTATTGATAAGGAATGGTCCAACAGGAAATCCTCTGCAGAAAAGTTTGCAAGTTTTACATTGCTTGACATACAGCTCCCTATACAACACAGGTTTCTCTCATTATCTCTTGTTGTTTAATCTGTGATTTAAAATAGAAGAAATGGCTTGGGGCTGGAGAGACAGGTGACAGAGATTAAGAGCATTGGCCCTTCCAGAGGCAACAGGTTCAATGCCCAGCATCCACATGGAGGCTCACAACTGTCTGAAACTCCAGTTCTAAGAGATCCAACAAACTCTTGCCTGCTCAGGCACCAGGCACACATGGTGCTGCACAGACATACATGCAACAAAACACCATACACATAAGACTAAATAAAAATAATTTTTTTGTTTGTTTTTTTGTTTTTCGAGGCAGGGTTTCACTGTGTAGCTTTGGCGCCTTTCCTGGAACTCACTCGGTAGCCCAGGCTGGCCTTGAACTCACAGAGATTTGCGTGCCTCTGCCTCCCGAGTGCTGGGATTAAAGGCATGCACCACCACCGCCCAGCTAAAAATAATTTTTTAAAAGAAATTTAAATTTGGGAAGCCACTAGAGAAAGATTTGGTACACACTTGTTACGGATATGATGGGGCACATACTCTTTGATTTGTATAGATTTTACCTTTCTCATCTGCTGGGTGTTGATATCAGCTACCAGCACCTGTGCCCATCTCGGCCCCAAAAAAACTAGAGGAATCAGCCTTTCCTGGGAACATGTGGTAATGGTTTGGCTCGATGATGGTCACCCCAGTGCCCAGAAGTTTAGTCATCACAAGGTATTTAGGGGTTGAAATGAGGTTGAGCTTTTGATTGTATATCCAAATTATTAAATTATCTTCTTAATAGACATTGTTTTTACTTGGACTTAAGTATTCTATGAATTCTTATAATAAATTTAACCTAAAACAAAAATAGTTTTCAAATGTGAGTGTCTGAATATTTTTTAATCAACAGAGGCACTGTCAAAGACTGGGAGTTCTTCCAAGGACAACGTGGACATTTAAACCCAATGTCCTAGTTTTACTGAGAGACGGGACATTCTGATTTGATTGCATGCACTTCATATTTATTAGAAAAGAATCAGAAGGAAAATATACCTTGTATTTGTCCTGTTGAAAGAAACAAGTGGACTGAAAAGGGATTACTATCATGGAAAAAGTGTCTACTGGGAAACAGTGCTGATAGGGTAGCGAATGTGTTGTTTTAGACAGCAAGTGTAAATGGTGTCTGAATCACCTCTGGCCTTAAAATACACACACACACACACATACACAAAACCTTTTAAGTTTTTAAACTAGGCTAAAAGTTAGGCTCTTTCTTAGAAGACAGGAGAATTTGTGTTTATAAGCAAGTATGCTTGTTCTTTTCCCTTCCTCCTTTTTCCTCCCCTCTCCCTCCCTTTGACAGGAGAATTTGTAACTCGCCCCCCAACATTGCCCAGCAAATAAAATTTTAAAATGTATTTGAATCTATAACCTGAAGGATAACAAGAAAAATCCAGTAAAATGGTTTGTTTGAGGAAGAATGTGAATGTAAAAGGGCCAGCTTTTAAAGTTGTACTGTATTATTAGTTAAAGCATAATCGATACTAGGCCATATAACACTAAAGGTGTTGTATGTTGGTTCTACCCCCAACCAAAAGTGCAACCAAGTTTTGAACTTAAGGTTATGATATAGTTGAACATGAACAGGTAAATATGAGAGTATTGAGCGAGTCACAGAAGTCCAGATGCTTTCTAAGCTGTTGTTGGCAAATGAGGGTGCCCTATAATGCTTTAGTGGACTCTGCCTGTCCATAGATGAAGCCATGTTTGCTAGAGAACATGCTATGATGGACTGGCTGCCTAGGCCTGTTTGAGTAGCTACTGTAGGTTCGGAGCCAGGTGGATGGTGTAGCGATACACAACTTCCACTAGTTCCTTATCCAGTATGCCTAATGTGTGCTAAATAGGACAACAGCCAGTCAGCGTGTGCAAAGAAAAATTCTGCTTCCCTGAGCATTTCCACACTTGGGCACTTTTATCTTCTTATCCAGGACCCCAAACAGAAGAAAAATAGGTTTTGAAGAGAATGACTTCTCTTTCTCAAATTTGTTTCTTTTTGTTTCCCAACCATCTAAATGTCTTTGAACCTCACATTATTTCAAGCAAATTAAGAGAAACAAATATGTTGTGCATTTAGGTTGTTTTAATTCTGCAAAGCCTACTTTACTATCATTTATTGCTAAAAGATATTTAATGGGAACCATCTAAATGTCTTTGAACCTCACATTTCAAGCAAATTAAGAGAAACAAATATATTGTGCATTTAGGTTGTTTTAATTCTGCAAAGCCTACTTTACTATCATTTATTGCTAAAAGATATTTAATGGGAAAATTACAATATCATATGTTCATAAAAATGTGCTCATCCTTTCTGCTATGTGACTAATAGAGACACTAATATTGGTATATCTTGGTACTTGTAATCTATAGTCCCCACACATTAGCTGCATAGCATGTTAATAAACTTTGGGAGGATTTTCAACTTATGAAAACTTACGGTATATGCATATTGATTAGATTTTCTACAAAATGGAGTTTCCAAATAGTCCTTTGTTTATAAAGCCTTTACAGAATAATTTTGAGACTTTTCCCCAGAAAACTCAAATTCACCATTATTAAGTATTGTGTTTTTATTTATTCTCTGAGAATCCCATACAGTGTATTTTGATTATATTCATGCCCCTCTACCAGCTACCAGATCTCCCCCTACTTTCCTATCATCCCAACCTCATATTTAAATACACACCCTTTTGTAAAACCTGTTGAGTCCAGTTTGTGTTGGCCAACAACTCTGGGCATGGGACCTGTCCTGGTATGCTGGCCAGTTCTTATATCAACTTGACACAGACTAGAGAAGTCACTGGCGAAATGGGAACCTCAATTAAGATGTACCCACCAAATTGGCTTGTGGGAAAGCCTGTTGGGTATTTTCTTGATTAATGATTGCTGTGGGTGGGCATCCCACAGAAGGCAGTATTCCTCCTGGATGGGTAGTTCAGGGTCCTATAAGAAAGGCTGAGCAAGCCATGGAAAGCAAGTTAGCAGCCCTCCTCTATGACCTCTGCTTCAGTATGGCCTGCCTCTAGGTTCCTGCCTTGAGTTCCTGCTCTGACTTCCATCCGTGATGGACTGTAATCTGTGAGGTGAATTAAACCCTTTCCTCCCCAAGTTGCTTTTAGTCATGGTGTTTTCACAGCAATAGAAACCCTAACTAAACAAGGTGCCATTCCATTGAAAACCAGCTTTCCCTCACAGCAGCAATAAAATGTCAACAGCTCCTTGGCGAGNGGTAGGACTTTGTAGTGGTGTGCTTCTGTAGTGTATGCTACCATAATCTGTGTGAGTTCATATGTGTGTCTGCCTTGTTGTGTCTAGAAAACAGTTTTCCTTAAAGTCATCTACCACCTTTCACTTTGCTCCCTCTTCTGCATAGATCCCTGAGCCTTGTGGGGTGGGGTGTAGACATCCCATTTAGGGCTGAGTATTCTATATCATTCTCTACATGTTGAACAATTGAGAGTTGCTTTATTGCCATCTGTTGTAAAAAGCGTGTCTGATGAGGGTTATGTATGATCTATGTCTATTTAGTAGCACAATAATAAATAGGTTTTCTTTTGGAGCCAGTGACCTATCTAACGGGTTCTTGGCCTCATTGACAGTATCCATGTATGGGTTCAGTCTCATGGAGCAGGCCTTAAATAGGTTCAAAAAGTGGTTGTTTATTCATAACATCCATGCCACTATTGCACTCACGAGCACATGTTGACCTGTTGATCAGTTTTGTAACTCACAGCATTTATAGGTGGGTGAGACTGATGATTCCTTTTCTCCTATTGCCTGCATGACACATTCCAGCACTATGAACACTATAGTCAGGAGGGATGACACTTTCAGTTAGTTGAGTACCAGCTGGATTTCTCCATTCTCTATGATCCAAGTACATGGTGTCTTCAGCAATAGGGTATTGCCATCACGTTCTGGAGGGTTTCCAGTGGTGGCAGTAGTGCGTCATGTTTGGAGGTCTATGGAACTCCATTAGCCAACAACTCAAAAAGAGGTACCCCATTGGTAGTAGGCTTTTGGTTGGGGACAGCATATAGTGTGTCTACTTAGCGTACTGTCCCCCACTTTATAACCCCCATTTGAATTACTTTTACATGTGTGTATATTTTGGGAAGCTTCTCCAGTAGTAGCTTTCCATATAGCTTTCTCAAAAGGCCTTTAGTGGTAAGTTATCCCTCCCTATATTTCCTCTACACTACCCTCCCACTCCCTATGTCCATCAAATCCTTCCTATTCCATTTTCTCCCTTTCTCCCTTTATAACATGGTGAACTAGTGAATTAAATAAGAAATAGCGGCATGAAGAAGCATTCTCTATCATATTCCTGTCTTCGTAAGTTCCCAGTGTCTGAAATATTTTCTAAACCAAAGACAAATGTGCTTGAACACACGTGTTAGTATCCTAATATCCTACAATAAAGCAAGCTATTAAAAATGATACTGTTATTATAAATTGAAAGTAAACACCAGAATAAAATCTCTCATTCCATGTACTAACCTCTGTAACAGTGGTTCTCAACCTTTCTAATGCTTTGACCCTTTAATACAGTTCCTCATGTTGTGACCCCCAAGCATGAAATTATTTTGTTGCTATTTTGTAACTAATTTTCTTACAGTTATGAATTGTAACATAAACACCTTATATGCAGGATATAAATACCTTATACGCAACCCTGTGAAAGGGTTGTTTGACCCCTAAGGGGTTGTGACCCACAGGTTGAAAATTGGCGCTCTGTAAGATCATGTAATATATCAAGTTCATGTGACTATATATAATGCTAATCCCTCTGAGGACCTTCT
>LZPO01056465.1:0-22960 GCA_001675575.1 Neotoma lepida
TCAATGTTGAGAAAATTAATTGTGACACTCCACTGAAGAGCCTGTGACTACACTTTGGTATGGCTTACTTTTCATGACTTTCTCAGATAGGCGCACATTCATACTTACAGGCACACTCTTACTCTCTAGAGAGCCTTTCTTTCTTAATATCAGTTTAACTCTAGTTCATCACACTAATTAGTTCTAGAGTTCTCAGCAATGAAGCCACAAATCCTGGTTTGGCCTGAATCACAATCCCTAAAAGATTAGGAAACTTCTTAGGATGCTGACAGTATGTGACTGTGTCTCTGTCTCCTTAAAGCTGACAAATTCTTAGAATGTTGTCCAGCATAAATGTGCTATGTNAGTAGTATATTACATTTATTCATGATTTCAGGAAACAGTACTGTATGTTGTTTTAAATACTGAATGTTAAGAATGTNAATGAATCTCTTCCTCTCAGTAATTTCAATTAAGGAGAAAGGCATACAGAACAGCAATGCCATGAATGCTGTAGGGATTTCCATGCTATTTACTTGAAGTCTAGGCTTGCATTGCCCTGGGAGCAGCCCNTAAGACAAAGAAACAAATATTAAGTAGCTTATTTTGAAAGGGTTGCAGAATGTAAGATNGGAAAGACAAAACCATTCAAACTGGGTGAGTTTCCACATAAATTTCTACTGCAGATAATNAGAAATTTTCCCCATGTGCAACTGTGTAGCTGTGTGACTCTGACATACTCCAGCCTCAGTAAAGGAAATTGTTGTACCTATGCATCCTATCAGTCATTGGTTGAGAGGAGCAGCTGAGAGTTGAGAAGGAGGAACTAATTTCTGGTCCTTTCAGATTTATGGAGCTCAGAAAATGCCCTCAGATGGAGAGGCTCAGATGCTGCCAGTTGGCTTTGGCCAACACAACTTGGCTTTACGGNAAGGCAGGAAGGATATGGAGTGCTGCTGCTGTGTTCCATGGTCAGCACTGTATTCCCGAAAGTGGAAGGAGAGAAATCCCTCACTGAAAAGTATAAGACCTAATTAAAAGGTAGAGTGAAATCTGGACAGAACATAAGAAGGGTCTCATAGATGATAATCTTTAGATTGAAAATGTTNNACTGACATAATATAAATGCTTTATGGCATTATGGATATTACTTATTATATATCATATGTGCAGTTACTCTTACACTGGCTACCCATGCAAACGTAAAAAACATTTCTGATTTATGACCCGAGATTTATCTGTTGCTTCAGGAACACACTTCTGGAATTTAACTTCTTAAAACCAAGACTGTCCACCCTTATCTTCCACTTCTTTGATCCTGTCTCACCAAACACCATCATCCATGTCTTTGCTACATGTAGTCATGT
Organism: Neotoma lepida; assembly: GCA_001675575.1. Classification (NCBI taxonomy): domain Eukaryota; kingdom Metazoa; phylum Chordata; class Mammalia; order Rodentia; family Cricetidae; genus Neotoma; species Neotoma lepida. The sequence goes on from LZPO01056465.1 coordinate 1,347, forward strand.
CTTTGAACTTCACTATTACATCTTGAGCTTTCTTTTCTCTCATTTAGTTCTATCTTTCTCAATGTATCACTATACAATGTTGAAAATGTTTAAATTATATGTTTTTATTTATTTGTGTGTATGTGTGTGTGTGTGTGTGTGTGTGTGTGTGTGTATGCACTCACACCACGACAATCATGTAGAGGTCAGAGGAAAACTAGGAGATGTCAGTTCTCTCCTTCCACCATGGGTGTCCTGGGAATTGTATTCAGGTCACCAGATCTGCTAGCAGGAGCCTTTACCCAATGAGCCATCTCATCTGCCCTAAGATGGTCTTTTCTTTACTTCTGTTTTATATCCCATGTCTATCCCAAGTATCAGTCTTCAATGTTTATGATTATTCAGACTTTGGCTTGATTTCTCAAATGCTTCCCATCGAGTGCTGAATTTTGTGAAGTACAAATTGCTGATTAAAGTAGATAAAGCCTCTTTTTCATATAGTATAACATTTGTTGGCAAGATATCTATTTGAAAAAGAAAATCTCAAAGTCAGTCTAATTTGAAAACTGTGATAAGTCCCATGGTTTAAAAGGCTACAAGAGCTGCAATCTATCCTTGCTCTAGTATGTGGATGAGTACATTGAGGTGATAGGGAAGATCTTTGGAAAATATCTCTGGTGTTGGAGCTGAGATCTCATGAATGAATAGAATTGAATTTTCTTTCAGGGAAGATGGCTTCATTCAAGAGAACATGCTTGTGCTTGCTTCTGAAGGCATTAGGAGCCTAGCCAACACCTGGGAGCAACTAGAAGGAACAGCATCATCAGGCACAGTGTGAGTGTAAGATATGAGGAAGGAGTCAGCAAGAGCTAGATCAGGGTGGGAAGTGTGGATTTCTGTCTTAATCCAAATAGCAATTAAGAAGCATTATTATTACTTTTTAAAATAAAAGGTGAAACAAAAGGAACTTTATTGTAAGATGATGGAAGTAGGGGAAAACTTGGGGAAAGTTATTGGATAACCTGAGAAGTGATTTTATATAAGCCTGGTAAATGAAAATGGAGTAATGTGGCATCTTCAGGATAGATAGCAATCTCATTGATATGAAGGCATCATTGTAAATTGTAAATGCTATAATGTATTCATCAAAGGGCTTTGCTGAGGGGCCTTAGGAAAAGGCTCAATTGGTATCATGTTTTGTTTTTTGTTATAGTGGGTTTTTTTTTTGTCAACTTGACACAAACCAGAGTTAAATGAAAGAGGAATCTCAATTGAAAACATATCTCCATCAGATCCACCTGTAGGTAAGCCTGTGGGGCATTTTCTTGACTATTGATTGGTGTGGGAGGGCCCAGCGCACCATAGGTGATACCACTCCTGGGCAGGTTATCCTGAGTGGTATAAGATAACAGGCTGAACAATCCAGTAAGCGTTTCTTCTTGCTCTCTGCATCAGTTCCTGCCTCCAGGTTCCTGTGTTGAGTTCCTTTCATGATGGACTACAATTATGAACTGAAATATACCAGTTATTCCTCAAATTGCTTTTAGTCATAGTGTTTTATCATGGCAGTTGGTAAAGGGTTTGCTGTGTGAGCAAGGGCACAGGAATTTGGATCACCATGACCCTGTAAATGCCAGGTGGGCATTGCAGCTTGTCTGTAATCACAGGATTTCAGAGGCAGATACGGAGGATGTCTGGAGCAAATTGATTGGCTAGACTCACCAGGATGGCAAGCTATGAATTCAAGTGATAGACTCAGACTCAACAGAAACAGGTGGGAGTGATTGGGAAAGATCCCTATGTTAACCTCTGGCCTTTACAGGGATTTACACACATTCTTGTGCACAACTTCAAAATGTATACACATGATGCAAACATACAAATATGCATACATGCACACCACACATACATGCACATGCAAAAACAGGGCTTGGATGCATTCATGCTATACAATATAAATCATGTCACATTTAAATTTTTTTCAAATTAATTATAAAGTAAAAATGTGATATTAGCAAGAAGTTTATTATCATTATCTTAGGGTCTATCAAGCCTTATGATACCATCTGCCAAAATGATGTGTACTAGCTAACTACATTTTATGAGAAAGGTCTGATGTTGTTATAGCTACCTAGCTTCATTGCATCATCTGGGGTTCTTTGAAAAATCCAATGTTGTGGGCCTTTCTCCAGGCACCCCTCTTTAGGAGGTCACCCTCAGAACTGGGCCTGGTCCCTCAGCCCTTTTCATGCTCAGTGCCAGGAACTTTCAGACAGTTGTACTCATATTGTTCTCCAAAATCTTGCCAGTTAAAGCATGCTTGGCCCATGTGGATTGAGGCATTTGTCTTTTGAAGAGCAAGCAACAACTAACTCTCTTGCTAATTCCATGCAGCCACCTAAGGATTTGGTTTATCAATCCATAAGACAAAAAGTGTCAGCAACTTCCTTTCTTTCAAGAAGCCGCTAGTCATTAAAAATAGATGGAAGTTCAAAAAGACATTTTACTGTTTACAAAGTAGGAAGGGTGGAAGATATACTTGAATATTACAGTTCCTTTATCATTCCTCAGCTTCCTTGAAAGATAGGAGACATTCTTAAACAATGGGTACAAAAACANACCCTATTTTAATTTTCTGTCACTAAGAATACAATGGCTCCTGAGTATGTTAAGGACATGAAAGTTATTATGTGTAAATAAACTGCTGTGGAGTTGAAGGGACAGAGGCAATTGTCTGCCCTTGGAAGGGAACTGGGTAATAAGACTATCGTGAAGAAGAAGAGCATTTGGGATTCATCTTGCAAGTTGAATGGTGAGATCACTTCTGAAGTCATTTAACTAATGTGAAAGAGAGTGGAACAGTTCAAGAAATCTTCTTGGTGACTTTCCTTAAACTCCAGGCTAATCTGGGCATGTGCCAGAGACTACATTTTCTGTCTCAGATGAAGTATGTTAATCTTAGATTTCCACAGGGGTCAGAAGGCACATGTTTCCAGGGTATGGTACATACTTGTCAGAAAGGACAGTGTGCTATCCATCATACCCAACCTAATAGAAGTTGTATTTGTGATTTAGTACCATGGAGTCTGATCCAGCTCTGTTTCCAGATGATTAAAAAAATCATTCCAACAAATTATAGACAACATATAAGAATTTTCACATTGATTTCAACAAAATGAAGTATTTGTGAATTTTAGACCTGGAAAGTGATGGGGTAGAATATTGCCCATAATTAGATAACACAATGTAGTTAATGCTGGATACATGATGTGTTCTAGACTAGCAGGCAAATGATTAAGACAGAAAAATCTTTGGAAATGTGCTNACTGGTAGTTGCTAGTAAAGGNTACTACATGTGTATCATTTACATGAGTTAGCAGATTATAACATGGTTCTGAACTTTATACCTTCAAAATCTTAAAGTTATCAGCTTCTTGGGTTCAAGTAAATGGATTTTTCCTTAAATTTTTTATTATAATTAAAAATCATGCCACAATTTGTAGTTTATGATGATATACCAACTTAGTTAATAAATGATACCCCAAACAGATCTGAGTAATTAGGGGCCTTCCAGAAATCAAATTATTAATCTAATCATTGCTTAATGGTCCTAGAACTATAACAGAGGGTGTAGATTGTCTTAAGGTTTACATTTATAGACAAACAACTCTATTTTAAGGATAAAGACCACAGACTATGCAATGCTCAATATTGATTGTCAGCTTGATATAAGCTAGAATCATCAAAGAGACAAACTTCTACACATATCTGTGAGGGATTTTCCATATTAGGTGAACTGAAGTGGGAAGACCTGCCTTAAGCATGGGCAGCATTTCATGCCCTATGGTTCCAGACTACAGAAAAAGGAAAAAAGCTAGCTGAATACTTGCATTCATTTTTCTCTCCCTCGCTGCTTCCTGACTCTGGTTGTAATGTGACTCACCTCCTCCCGTTCTGCTACCATTACTTCCTGGTTATGATGGACTCTACTCTCAACCTGTGTGCTAAAATAAACCACTCTTTCCTTAAGGTTTTGTCAAGTGTTTCATGCAGAAACAAAGCAAGTAAGTAGTACTGACCAAGATGGAAATGTATGCCCTCTTCCCTGTTATAGAAGAATTCAGATTGGGAAAAGGAGATATTGGTTAGGAGGCTCTAGTTTACATAATGCAGATGAGAAATAGTTTGAAATAAGATTCAACTCTGGGAAAAAGACTATCTAACTTTCTTTTCCTATAGTTCTAATAAAATACTCTGACAAAAGCAACTTAAGGGGCAAAAGTTTATTTTAGCTCCCAGTTCCAAGCACAGTCCATCATGGTGGAGAGTGCATGGCAGCAGGCAGAGAAGGCACAGTGGCAGGAGCAGGAGGCTGACTGTCACATTTGCAAGTGTCTTTTGGATTCATGGTTCTCTAAATACTGACTGACAATTGTGAGTTGTGTAGTCATGCCTTCCACTCTGTAGTAACATGATCTGATATTGGAGATGATCTTTTTAAGCAAATAAATTCTTTGTCAAATACTTCCACTGAAGTACGTAATCTCAACAGATACGGCACTGAAGAATGATGTCTTTGGTTGCTTTCTATTGCTATGATAAAGAGCATGACGAAATGTAATGGGGTGAGGAAAAGGTTTATTTAATCTTATAGCTTATACTACATTGTGAAGGGAAGTCAGGACAGGAACTCAAAGTACAAACCTGGAGGCAGTAACTGAAGTGGAGTCCATAGATGGATGTTGCTTACTGGCTTCTATCTATGGCTCACTCATCTTGCTGTTTTATACAACCCATGACCACCTGTCCAGGGGTCATAACACTCACACAAGGCTGGTGGTCTTACATTTAGTCATTAGTCAAGAAAATGCCTTCATAGACTTGCCTATAGGCCAGTTTGATGGAGGCATTTTCTCAATGAGGTTCCTTCTTCCCAGATGACCCTACCTTGTATTAAGTTGACAGAAGCAAAATCAGCACAGTTAATCCCTTGTCAACTTGACACACAAACACATCACTATGAAGTCATAATACCATTTCTTTTATCNCTCAGATTTTATGTTAATATCACAACATAAAACATAGCTCAACTTTAAAAGTGACTCAGTCTTTAAAAAATCCAAACATTTTAAAAGATCAGTCTCTCAGGAATAGCCAAAGTTGTCTCTTGACTTTGTGCTCCTGTAAAAAGCAAGACTAAGTTGTATACTTCTTATTTCAAGAGGGAAGAAGCATCACAGAATAGCCACAATCAAATCAGAGGAAACCACAATAAAACTGTGTAAATAACAGTGTGCATTCACTTATTCATGATCTTCTGGGCTCCGAAGGGTTGGCAACTCTGCTCACTTCTGCTCTTTCATCTTGACTTGTAGACTCAGGAGAGCTCCACTCCACCCTTGGTGATGTCCTTGATGATCATCCTGGCTCCAATATGCTGAGGTCTCTAATGTAACTGAGGCTGTACTTTGAACAGTGGCTCCATTTGGCGTTTCCTGGTACCAAACTCTAGTCTCTNTCTCTATGACGTAAGTTCTTCAGTGACCATGCTAGTACCCCCTGGAAGATTTTTACATGTAACCAAGTTTAGCTGACAGTTTCAAATTCAGCTTTGGTGCCTGGACAACAGCTTGTGTGTGCTGACCCTGAGGAAATGTTCCCCCAAAGATCCCATCTCAATGTTAGTGGTCTCTTGTTAATCATAGCTGATCTCCCAGCCAAGTGTCCAGTAAAGCAATGTTCTGGTCACCTGCTAGTCATGATTGATTCTTCAGCCTCAGGTGACCAGAAACCACAGATTCTTAATCCAAATATATCACATGAATGTCTCCAATAGAATCTTTAGGGACTCCCAAACATCCTCTGAAGCATCACCTGCCTCCATCATCTGCAAGATCCTACAGAACAGACTATTAATGTTTGAGCACTAATGGCTTTTCTAGCCCAGGTTCAAACACTTCAACAATCCTCCCCAAAACAACACGGGCAGGTCTCTCATAGCAACAACCCGTTCTCTGGTACAAATATTTGTCTTAGTTTCCTTTCTATTGCTATGACAAAGACCATGATCAAACACAATGTGGAGAGCAAAGAGATTATATCTACTTACAGCTTACAGTCCATCATAAAGTGGACCAGGCAGGAACTGAAACAGAGACTATGGAGGAGTGCTGCTTACTAGCTTGCTCTACATGGATCACTTAGCTTGCTTTTTTATATAACCCAGGACCAACTCTCTAGGGGTGACACAACGCACAGTGGCTGGGCCCTCCCACATTAGTCATTAATCAAGCATATGCATAATTAATGCTCCATGTACTTGCCTATAGGCCAGTCTCAGTTGAGGTTCCTTCTTCTGAGATGGCTGTAGCTTGTGTGTAATTGAAAAAAACTAATCAACACAAATGGTCAAAATAAAATTCACCAAAACATATGTGGAGGGCACTTCTTGCTGAGAGAATAGACTATAGTGTGGTGCTGGAGCAGGAGGCATCAGCTAATTCTTCCTGATATCTTCTTTTTGTACCCCTTATCTCTGCTTGCCAACCACTTATTTTGTAGATGGTAACAAAATCATGGGAGTTTTCAAAAAGTAAGGGACCAAATTTTACCAATAAGTTTTAATGGAATGATGTATATATTTTGCATGGAATCAAAGTAGGAACTTGGAAATATAAGGTACTTGGGTATCTTTTTAAACTAGACACAAAATTCTTTTTTTTCTTTGTTTTTATTTATTTTTGTGTCTTTCACATCATGCATCTTGATCCCATTTATTTCCCCATCCCTTTGTTGTGGAATAATCTTTTTGTACACTGTGAAGATGTGTCACTTAGATTGGTTTAATAAAAAGCTGAATGGCCAATAGCTAGGCAGGATTTTTGTGGCAGAGAAGACACTGGGAAGAAGGGGGAGACACCAGGACACAGAGCAAGCAGCATAGGCATTACAAAGTAAAGGTAACCGAGCCACATAAAAGAATGTGGATTAAAAGATATGTGTTAATTTAAGTTATGAGCTAGTTAGAAACAAGGCCATGCTATCAGCCAAGCTTTTATAATCAATAATAAGTCTCCATGTGGTTATTTGGGAGCAGGATGGCAGGACAGAAAAATCTGCCTACAAATGGCACCCAACGTGGGGGCATGTATTTCCACATAAGATCTGAGAAAGCTTAAAAAAAGTTTCCAAACACACAAAAATGGAGCCAATTCCAGCTTCCTACACACTTGATCTCTCATGTAGGCCTTAGTACAGAGACACATCTCCTGGATGTTGCCTGTGGACCTGAGCTGCCAGTGCACCATGAGCTAAGCAGTGAGGCAGTTTAAGGTTTTACTTATGTAGACAAAAAAAGGTTACAGATATGCAGTAAAGCAGGTTCAGACAGAAAAAAAAACTCTAAACAGGTTACAGTGTGTTTTAAAATGTGCATAGGTTTAAAAAAGAAAAGAAAATGGATATAGACAGTCATAGAAAAAATAGTTTATAAATAATAAAAGTCTTCAAAGAGAGAATAAAATAATATAAAAAGGATTAAGCCGCATAAAGATGGAGCATACCCAGAGAGTCTGGATCCTATATAGTATTATGTTGACTTTAAATTTTTTGATTGTTGATAAGCAAATAATAGCTGCTGAGAGACTTTGGATTATAAAAACTACTAAATTAAATCAATGCATATATATATATATATATTTTTAAATGTCTTAACTTCAAAATGGAAGTCAAATAATATGTTATGTTGGGGAAGAGGTTATGCTTTTGTTTCCACAGAAAATGAAAGGCTGTGGATTCATTCAAGGTTAAGAAAGATTAGGTTTGATTGGGGAAGACCCCGTGAAATCCTGGCTAGACATAAATAAACCTAGAAAAACTACAAGACAGGTGATGTATATTTTACCTGCTTAAACATAAAACAAAAAAATCATCTTTGGCTGGCTTATGTATAATGCACAGTCCACACTTGTGTTAACTTATATATGTATGTTACCTTTGAAAGTTAGTGTATTTTCAGAGCAAGGGGACGAGAGACCCATGAAAATGGGTGGTCCAGATGATCCAGCCTCTCAGAGTGCCTCTGTTGTAATTTCCTCCGAATTCTGCATCCAGAACAGCTTCAAGGCTGCTGGCTGAGATAGTCCAGCCTCACAGACTATTCTAGCCAGGACTTGACCACTATCTTAATTTTCTCAGGGTCCCCCAAAGATGCCAGCACTCGCCAGACAATAGGAAGTAGTCTGGAGAACACAATGCTCACATTTCCAAGAGGTGGGGTAGGTAGTTTTTGGTCATTTGGCAGGCTATGGATGTTTGTCACTGTCTAGGGGTGTTGGTTACAAATTGATATTGGTCATGGTGAAAAAAAAAAATAACTGAAGACAGGAGAATAGATTCAGGGACCTCTTTCCAAGGAGAAAAAGGGGGGGAATATAATATAAAAAATGAGATAAAAGGGTCGATTGTTGAGTCTACTTTTGAACAACCACTAGTCTCAAATATTTTGCATTGGTATGGTTTTTTGTATAGTAATACAAATTTAAGGTTATTTTTGTTTGAATATACTGTATATACATTCTACTCTTGTTTAAGATATTGTACCTATGCAGCTCATTTAACAATGTAATAGAAGTTTCTAGTCCTTGAAAGTAATTATTATAAACTATTTAGGATAATAAAAAATGCAGGTTAGTAGTTATTTACCTATAACAATCAAACTGTAGTCATGTTAGATACATTTTCAAAGTCAAACAGAGATATATTTTAGATAGATAGATGTTCTTCAAACACTTCAAAGACCTACAGAATATGGTATTTTAAATGTTTTGTTAACATAGGGCTTTTCATGACAATGAGACATGTCTGCTCCTGGCAGCATCAGTTTGCTTCACAGAAGATGATGGGCATCAAAGAAGCTCCATATGAGTTTGCTTTCAATGTGGTGAAATTAGCCATTTGGGCAAGACACTGCTCTTGTCTTGACTTCTGACTGTATGTGGTATAAACTGGTCAATTAGGACACAAAGAAAAAAGACTGTTCAACTTTGCCAAGATTAGGTAGGACAACCCTTCAAAATTCCTGCTTCACAGAAAAGTCTGTCAGATATTTTATGATCATAGTCTGAAGATGGCTGCCCCAACATTACAGAGAAAACTTGGATGACTATCCAGGCATCTAGATGTTTCTGTCATTTCTCACAGTTTTGGAAGTTGCTTGCTCTGCACTTCCTGTTTACTCAGGTAATATTATATCCTTCTCAGATCTCTGATGGAGTTGAAGACTAGATAGTTAGTTATAGTTACAGTTTCCCTTAGTCATGATAAAAAGTAAATTAGGTACAAAACTTTGGACTCAATAAGAAAGGATAGATAATGGAGTATTTTCTCTGAATTTGCCAAATACAAATGTACAGGGGGAAATTATTAAGGTAACTCCACGTAGTTAATAGAAAGTTTATTTAGGGATAACTTACAAGCAGTAAAGGGGTTGGTTACAGGGTCCAGGAGAGGTGAGGTGTAGTCCAGCGGTGTTCTCTGGAGAACTCTGCTTGGTCTACCATCCAGCGTCCAGGATCCAGGAACAAAGAGGGCCGGCACAGGTGGATCTCCAGTCTTAAAGGCTCTCGTCTTGGCCCGCCCCAGGGGGAGGTCCTAGGTAGGCATGGCAGTTACCAGAAGCCTCACTAGGGATTCTTCCAGGTCAAAGCTGGAACTGCTTCCCACTACACAAAAAGACTTGACATTGTGAATGTAGTTCTTGCTTGATAATTATTCTACTTGTATATAGTTTCATTTGTTAAAGTTATTACCTTTCCTTTCTATTTAGATAATACCAGATAATTGTTCTTATTGTTTATAATTTTACTATGTTAGAGTTAAAACTTTTCCTTTTATTTAGACAAAAATGGGGAAATGTTGTGGAATAATCTCTTTGTACACTATAAAGATATGTCATCAGATTGGTTTAATAAAAAGCTGAACAGCTAATAACAAGGGAAGATTTTGGGGGCAGAGAGGATGCTGGGAAGAAGAAGGAGGAGACACCAAAACACAGAGCAAGCATCATGGGCATTACAAAGTAAAGGTAACCGAGCCATGTCAAAGAACTTAGATTAAAAGATATGGGTTAACTTAAGTTATAAGAGCTAGTTAGAAACAAGCCCAAGCTACCAGCCAAGTTTTCATAAATGATAATAAGTCTCCATGTGGTCATTTGGGAGCAGGCTTGTGGGACAGAAAAATCTATCTACACATTCACATCTGCCTTCTGCCCCTCCAACACCCCCCCAAAAAAAATTTAAAAGAAAATAATCTCATCATGGAAGCTGCAGTGTGACACAGCGAGTCATGCAGTAAACTCCTTTGTCCATATATCTTTACATGGAAGTGTTCATTGCAAAGAGTCATTGGTCTGGTTCCAGGTCTCTGGTTTCTACTATACTATCAATGCTGGGCCCTCACTGGATATCCTGTTGTTGGCCTGTGTTGTGGAGATTCTGCAGCTTTGGGTCTGTGGGTCAGGCCCCTTCACATGCTCCAGCAGATCATAGATGGGGTAGATGTTGGGATAGGCCAAGTTATAACCCTGATTCTGGGCCTGGGAAGCTGCAGGGTTGGTCAGCCTACAAGTTCTCCCCTGTCCTCACCACCAGGGTGAGATCTCCAGCATTGTCCTGGCTAGTTTACCCCTTGCAGGAATGAGCAATGGGTGAGGCCAGTTCTTCCACTTTCATGCCCTCAGGGTCGGTTCTCCCATACCTACACTAACAGGGTCAGCTCCACTGTGTTGCTCAGACAAAGGACAGGGGCCACTTTCTGGAGCACTGCAGCTGGTGAGGGGCAGGGACAGCACTCATGATCCTATGACCCAGGGCCAGCTCTTCCACCTGTCCCAGGTGTTGATGGGCAGGGGTTTGGGGGGCATCTCTCCTCCACCCATGTTGCCACATGTCAGATGAGTAATGGGGACAGCATCCCCTCAGATTACAACATTGGGGCTGGGTCACCCACACCTCCAACAACAGGGCCAGCTCTGCTGTGATGCCTATACAAGGAGCAGGACCTGCTTTCCTGAGTGCATGCTGCCACAAGAAGGATGAGTGATGGGGACCGCTCTCCCATGCTCACAGCATGGGGGCTGGCTCACCCACACTTGCACCAACAGGGTTGGCTCTATTGTGTTGCCCAGGTGAGGTATAGGGCCTGTTCTCCTGAATGTGGTAGCTGGTGGGGTCAGGAACAGCTCTCCTGCTCTTATGACCAATGGGGCCACTCTCCTACCTGCCTCAGGCATTGATGGGGGGAGCATACATAATTCTTTCCAAAACTCTCCTTTCCTCAATTTGAGAGGAAGCCATGTTCCCCAGTACTAATGCTGCAGGTGGTGGGATCTGTAGACATCTGGAGTAACAGTTTGTGGTGATGTTGGAGACAGGCACACAACCACTAATCAGGCTGTGAGAAATGCTCCCATGAGCTTCTTTTCTTTGTTCTGTTGAACTTTCTTTGTTATATTGCCGAAGCTTTGACCTNTTTCCTAGATAATGGTGAAGACTGCAAGGTGAGTTTGGTTTTGAGCTTATGAGTTAAGACAATTACAGAAACAAATATACTTACAAATCCAGAGCTGGGGGAAGGCTGTGAGGGGCTACATGGGAATTATCTATTGGTACCTTGCTGATTTTCTCATATAACAAAGGCCCTTAACTTTCAAACATAAGGTTATATTGTAAAAAATATAACATGAGACTAACACTGCATTTGAAAATCATTTCAATGTCTCTTCTTATTTTTTAAGCTTATTTTTTAATATCAATTTATTCTATTCTAATTCTTCCTTTGAGTCTTTCTCCCTCCCTCCCTCCCTTTCTTCCTTTGTGTTCTATTAAACATAATTAGAATAAAGGAGGGCTGATACATTGGTATCTAAATCTTGATATTTACAAGTTTCAAGGTTCACATTATGTACAAAGGTCACAAGGAACATGGAAGTCAGATATTTGACAGATTTGTCTCTATAACCNGTCAGGAATAACAATAGTAATGAGGCTAAAATAGGTAATTCCAGTGAATTAACTTTCATCATAGAGACTCTGGGTTACTTACTGCATGACTTCAATAAGTGAAACATGGGAAGCTGGTATGGAGGCTGTTAAAGATGGTCCTCTATGAACTCACATGCAAATTCTTCTCTTTTTCTTATCCAAATCCAAGACCAAAAAAATTAGTGGTAGGGAAGAAGGAGGTAAACTATACAAGAAAATGTGACTAATAACATTTTTAAGCATGAAGGTTATAATTAGACTGTCCTATTTAACTAAGAATAATGATGCCTCATAGGGTGCCCTTCTGTTTTGTTGAAATCCTGAATCTTTTTATCCCACTGTAAAAGATGTTACAATGTCTTATTTGACATTTCCTTCATATACTCAAACCACTCATACTTAAAAAAAATAGCATTGTGAAAATGTTTGTCACTTTATTGGAAGGGAAGTATTCTGTGTACATAAAAGATTTCATAATGTAGAAGTCCTGAACTGAAACAATTGCCTGCATACTTCTTGAGTACCATGCTCAGCAATGTTTGATGCAGAGTAGGGGCTCACAAGTGTGATGCATAGCAGGAGCTCACACATATGACTCACAATAGGAGCTCACACATCACACATATGGAACAAGACTAGTTGTCATTCCAGTAACTCTGGTATGAACAGGCTTTCCATGCGAAATCACACAGGCATATAGGTAAATGTAAAAGTCAAGAGTTAAGCCAAAGTTATATTTTCTAGATCTGTTATCTGTTATAATAGTCAAGATCCTTTTTCTCAAGAAAGCTAGAAAGCTTGAGTATTTGATGCATACCATTTACAGAAAGTTAAACAACTTTTTAAAATATTATTTTTAAATTTCACATACAAATATTTTGTATTTACAGTAACTTCACAATCATATTTTTGCTATTTTATAAACTTTAGTTCAAAAAACTTGCAAATAACAAAATCACACATGAAAATTAATCAGACCCAAAGTCTATACATCTCAATGAACTTCTATACAGTTTGAGTGGATTATAAAGCTGTGGAGCTTCATATTGGATTTCACACTTTCACTATCAAATGTAATTTATATATTTTTCCACTGCCAATCCCCCAAAAGAACCATGACTTAATTAAAGCTAGAAAAACCATTAGCTTTATATCCTTTTTCATAACTCTTATCTATTACCTGTATTCAGTCTTTCCTCATTCTGGTATTTAACCTTTCTTGTTCTCTTTTCTGCATGTTAGATTGCTATGTGAAATGACTAAATACTAAGCTTGCTTGATTGTTAAGACAAAAGCCCCACAAGCTGCAGTCTACTGAGTAAAAAGAGAACTGCTATTTTATGAGGTAACTAGGTCTGTATCTGGCTACCAGAGACTAGCAACCCTTACCCAAAAGGTATTGATGATGACCTTAGTTTGACACCAAATGATCTAGCCCAGAATGGCTCATAAACACAACTTGGTCATCCATCCATTGCACTAATAGAGGGGTTTTATTTAGCTCATGGATGCAAGGGGCAGAGCTAGCAGGGGCAGTAGAGGTCAACCACGAAGCAGAGCTAGAGGTGAAAGAGCGCCACTTACCTGGGAAGAGCCAGACACTCCGTCATTTTAATAGCACACTAATTCCAAAAAGTTTTAGCACTGAAGGCCTTGAAGCTTAATTACTCTCATTTATCTTTCTAATAAATGATGCCAGAGCTTACAAAAGCCAGTGATTTGCTCATGGTAAGTCAGTAAATGAATGTAGGTGCTCCGTGATACTGGAACATCCTATGCACGTGATGCCAAAAATGAACCTGAAGTACCAAACTCACAAATCACAGTACCTNTCNTGTGGTGACTCCTCTTTCAAACAGGCCTCTCACCAAAACTACCTGAGAACACATTCTTTTGGCACATGTCATTTCAGTACCTAAATATTAATATCCATAGAGACTAATAAAATGTCAAAAAACTCTGAGATTGAGATCTAGGAAGGGCAGACTTGGCTTTAGCCATGATGAAATCCCTGAGGTATAATAGAAATGACTATAACATTGGAAAGAATTTCCACATAATAGAGATCCTAAACTCCAACATCAGACTGAGTGGGGGAACTCATTAGGGTTCATGTGGATTAATGACTCGCCAAGGTTGAAGGACAAGCAAGTTCAAGGGGTAAGAGAGCTTCCTACTGCTTGGAATAGAGCTCTGGGTGCTATTTAGAATGGGAAACCTGCTTTGTAAATTAATGAGTCCCTACTCTTTCTTAAACTACTCGTTATTAGAAAGGGAGCAAAGGCTTAGCTTTTGAAATTAACCCACACCANAGACTTCTACAGAGATATGTAGGTTTTACTCTTAATCATACCTCTATTTCTGTCTCTGGGGGAAAGACACACAGTTACATATGGTGAGCATTAATCTGAAGTGCTCTGTTTGCTTTTGCTAAGTCCTCTCATTAAATTTCTTGGATGGCTTCCTACCCAGCTTAGCCTGCTTAAATCTACAGTTTGTTCAGGTGTTTACAGTGAAGGATTTTTAAAAGCAGGCAAATAGCTTCATGAACTAGAACAAAAACACAAGAGCCAGCCAGGAGCCTCATGTGTTCTTGGTGAAGTTAGAAAGACGATGAGGAGAGGGTGAACTGTGAGAACTGTGATAAATAAGAAATGAAAAACTAAAACAGGATGGGTTTTCCCAAAAAGTGCCAAAGGAATAGTGGGTGGGAGCATTTTACCGAGCCCCGAAAACACAGTTAGTGCAGTGCTGGAATATTTTGGTGGTGAAAATACCAAACAGTTTTGTGAATCCTTGATCCTTGAAAAGAGTGTGCCCTTGGAAGATTAACACACCGTGTCTTACACCCCCACTAGCAGAAACTCACTATTACAATTTAAAGTTAGAAAAGTGGGATTAGTAACTGAGAAAAAGTAGTACCCAATACGCAGTTGTTCACACCAGGGGGTGACCCACTGAGGAGGAATACTTTTGCAGCAACTGCTATTAGAAAACCAGGCTGCTAGAAAGAGGGGAATTTTGTCCCAATTCTGCGAGTTCAATTCCTTAGTGTTCCTAAGACACCAAGACAGAGATCAATCCTAAGTATAATGGTCACACAGAGGAATCCTTTCATAGATTCCACTCTCACAGAGTTCACAAACAGTTTCTGAATAAGTCACCCAGGAGGCTATCACAAATAAAATGTAACCAAAAAGGGACCAACCCCCCCCACCAATAATAGCATACTGAACACCCATTATGAACAAAGCAACACACTTGGTGCTTAACACAATTCATTTCACATTCTCTATACAACAACAGTGTGATGTGAATATAACAAGATTTTACAGACCAGGAGATAAGACTTGGGGAATTTAAAATAGCTTGGTCAGACATTCACAGTAAACGACAGTATTATACAAACATTGCAGAAATGAAGCTATATGGAGCATGCATGGCATTTTGTTGGAATATTGAACTTCTTCTTTACCTACAACCGAACAATTAATGAAAGAAAAATGTTTCTCCAGAGTAGGACAAATGTGGGAAGTCATGATGGATAAGCCTCATGAAATAGTAAGACTTGAGTATGTAGCAAACCTTCCAAACAGTAGACATGTCCATATCCTACACAACTTCCCTCCAGTATCCATGGAGTATGTATTCCGTAATCCTACACGAATACCAAAATCTGAGAATACTTAAGTCCTTTATACAACACTGCATCTACATAGAACCGCTGCACAGCCTCCTATAGAATTTCAGTCATCTCTAGACGGCCTCGACACCCAATGCAATGTAAATGGTTTGTGTAAACAGTTGCATCATTTAGGAAATGACAAGAAAAAGATCCACACATACTCCATGCAAACAGGATTTTGAATGTTAATATTTTCTATCCACAGTTGGTTGAACCCATAGTAGCCCTAGAATGTGTAAGTATTTATTTCTCTCTGATCTCCTGGCCAATCAAAACTGCTTTTCTCCATAGTGGTCATATGTTCAAAATCTCACTTGAGAGAATGATGTTGAAAAATGCCATACTTTATCTTCCTTTCTGGTGGTAATCATTTCTAATAAAATTTATCATAGGATATTCTTTGTAGAGTAAAAAATAAATAATGAGATGAATACTTCAAGTAGTATGCCATGTACACAGTAATGTGTTTTATTCATTACGAATGACAATTTTAAAACATTTAAAATCTATCAGACTAGAAAGATTGAATTATTTCTGTTCTTATAGTAATAAGTAATGTTATAAGATTTTTTATGCAAAATCTATCAACATAAAATGTAGAGGAAATAATTTCATACTAGACATTTAATGTGTAAAATTTATAAATTTGTATAGAAATATATAAAATAAGAAATAAATGCTATATTTTTATATGCTAATGGCATGTAAATATAAAATATAATGGGTTGATTTTTGTTTCACAGGTATGAATTTTATAGTACCTGACAGCTTTTAAATAGTATTTATAATTTAAATTTTCTTTTTCTGGACGTACTCTATTACATATTTATTTATTTTCATATGAAATTCACATGATTTGGTCATGTGCAAGGCCCTGCAACCATCACCAATATCTAATTCTGGAAACTTCCCATCAGTCTAGAAAGAAGACGCTGTCTCAGAGACAACCTCCTGTTCGTTCCCTGTAATTAATTTCTGTCATCATGCACTTGCATGTTCTGGACACTGCATACACATAGACTCTTGAAGCATCTGGTCTTGTGGCTCTTTTTCATTGGTGTATATAGTGTGCTCAAGGCTCATCTTTGATCTTGCATGTAGTCCACTGATACTTCTGGCTAACACACTTATTCTGTAGAATTGCCTTGTTTTGCTTTTTACGATGCACCTTTGAGTTGTGTTATATTTCAGCCACTGTGAATAACACACCATGAATATTGGTTTTTGAGAGAAGGTTAGGAGTTGAACTGTTTGTAAGCTAACTATATTTAAAGGTTTCATGGAAAACTGCTTCCCTCAGTGGCTCAATATTTTATATTTATGAGGCTGTGGCTGAGGCTTCCAGTTTCTTCATGTCCTTGCCAACAGTTGTTATCTTCCATTTTTACAAACTATAGCCAAACTAATGGGACTAAAGTGGTAGCTTGTTGTCTTTTACCACCTAAATTTTAGTTATCTTTTTAGCCATTTGTGTGTCATCTTTGGAGAAATGAAGTCTATTCAANTTCTTTGACCAATTTTTAAATGGTGTCTTTTTTCATTTTATTGCATTCCTGTAATCATTCTTTTCATATTTTGGACACTATTATTAGATACAAAATTTCCAAATGTTCTTTTTTTTTATTCTGCTGGCTTTCTTTCATCTTGGAAGAATTCTTTGCACAAAGTTTTTAATTTCAATGAAGTCTAATTTATCAGATTTTTATTTCTTATGTATTTCTTATGGCTTTGGTGTTATAGTTACAACCCAGATTTACCCTTATACTCCTTTTGAAGCATTCTTGTAGTTCTCATTCTTTGATATTGGGCAATAATACACTTAGAGTTATTTTTTTTTGAGGATTTCATACTCAAATACTATACTTACATCATTTCCACCTCTTAATTTTTATATAAGTTCTAAATTCATTCTTCTGGATAAGGATATCAGGTTTTCTATCTAAATTGACCAGATTGTTCTTTCTCCTTTAAGTGCCTTGATACCCAATGCAAACCAAGTGACTGTAGTTTTAGGAGTTTGTTTCTAGCTCTGAATGCTATTCCCTTTATCTGTATGTCCTTCTTATCCTGATATCATGCCATCTACTTGTCTGTATGTCTGTCCTTACTCTGATATAACACTGTTCAGTCATCCATATATCTTTCCTTAATCTGATATCATGCTATCTGTATGTCTGTCCTTTCACTGATACCACATTGTCCACTTATCTATATGTCTTTACACCAATATCATGCTGCCCACTCATTTGTGTGTCTGTCCTTATACCAATATTACACTGTTTTGATAACTATAGATTTATGATAACTATAGATTTATGGTTAAAATATGAAATTGGGAAAAATGAATCCCTTAATTTTATTATTTTCTCAGTATTGTTTGGCTACTGAAAATGGGGAAATGTATATATGTGTGCACATATATTATATACAATTTTATACACATACAAATGAACTACTTTGTTTTCCTAAGACAAATCCCAGTTGGTCAAGGTGTTTAATCTTTTTAATATAGTACTGGATTGGACTTGCTACTATTTGGTTGAGGATTTTTAAGTCTACAAGGCAAATTTATCTTTGTTTATTTTGATGCTGCCTTTATCCAGCTTTGATATGAAATAATACTGATTTCATATACTAATTTAAGAAGTTTTTCCTAGTCTTTTATTTTTTGGAAGACTTCAAGCAGAATTGGTACTTTTTTCTTTAAACATTTGGTAAAATTTACCAGTTAAATGTGGTGATGTTCGAGTCCTGGTCCTCTTCACTGGAGTTGTTTGTTTGTTTTTGTTATGGACGTAATCTTTTAACCTGTCATATGTCTGTATTCCTTCTTGGCTTAATTGTGATACTTTGCATTTTTATTTTTATTCCATTGAGGTCATCTAATTCTTCTTCTTTAAAAATATTTATTCCATTTTCTAGAAATAGGTTTTCTTTCTAGAAGATCAAAAGAGGTTTCCTGAATTTATCCTGATTGTTAACAATTTGAAGCATCTCTCTTTTATTCTACAGTTTAATTAAAGATTTCTCAAATTAATTGATGTTTTCAAAAGACCAACTTTTGGTTTTTTATTCATTTAAAAAAATTGTATAGCCTATTTATTTACTTATGCTATTGTCATATACTTTTGTCTCCATAAGATTAATTCTTCCTCCTTTTAAAGCGGTTTGTAAAGTTGTGTTCTTGGTCATGTACAGCCACTGAAGTCATTGTTCTAATTCTTGTTCATTGTTCAGTATTTTTGGTGGTCAGATAATAATTAGACACTGATTTCCATCAAAGTTCAGGAAAATAACAGAAACTCCCCCTTTCTGGCTCTTCTGTGTTAATTAGGCTATGCCTTTGATCCCCTGGCAGCTCACACCTATTTCTCAGCCTTTACTTCCTTCAAGTGTGAAAGCCAAACTTAGAGTTGAGAACTTTGAACTTTCTCAGACCTTTCCAAGCACGTACACAGTATTGGACATAGTGTGCCCTTCTTGAGTTCCAGGAACATTACAAAGCCTTCAGATCTCTTTCAAAAGCATCTCATGCTCCACCCTTTCCTTCCAATGTCTTTGATTAATTGTGTGTGTGTGTGTGTGTTTGTGTATGCTTGTGCATGTGTGTGTGTGTGTTCCAATTGTTATTTGCTGCTTCTGGCAGCTGCAACTAAAACATTTGCCTGTAAATGTTTTCAACAACACACCCACCTCAGCTTCCAACCCCTTCCCACCCACTACTCATTGCTACTGTAGAATGATGTGAGCTCTGTGGTGGTTAAGATATACACAAGCCTCTGAGCCACATTGGTCAGAACAAATGATAACAGTTCTCAGCTAACTCAACCTCTTTCTGCTCTTTCTAGTACTCATGTTGGCAATACCAGACATTTCAACTCTACTGTTAAGTAACAGGCATTGAGAATAGGTTGAGCTAACGTGTCACAAAAGTCCTTCTCAGGAAGAAACCAGATATTTTCTTGAACTGAATAATTCCTGCATTGTTATAAACTTTTGACTAGTTTCCAAGTTCTAACAAAAGTTTATTTCTCTATATTTTGTCATTACTTTGTCACTTTTATAAATTGGCAGAGCTTTGGAGTTACTCCATCATCTGATGTCACTACCAAAATAAATTCTTTTGTACCTAGTTTTATAAATTCAATTTGATATTCCTTTTGCCTAAATATGATGCCCTGAATTACCTAAGTAAAAAGCCACATTACATTGGACAGTTGGCAATTGTGAATGGAGTCCTTCTGGGGAAGAGTGCACAATCCTAGAGAGGAATACAGTTCTGAGGTCAGTGGACTAAAAAGAGATTTCAAATGTCCTCACAGAAAAAGTGACTACTAGAGATAGCAGACAGTGTGGTGAAGCTCAAAGTCTATTCCAGGCCAATGAAAACAAAATGTAAATGGTAGGAAAGCTGATATTATATTTGGAGGAAAATAACTGGTTCATTAAGAATGCTTCAGTATAGCTGGTGTGCTGTTGGGAATGTGACTGAAGAGGAGTGGGCCTAATAGTATAATTAGTAATCACAGATGTTCAGGAGGCCAAGGCAGGAGGATCACAAGTTCAAGGCCAGTCTGGGGAGCTTAACAAAACCTTTACACAAAATACAAAGTTAAAAAAAGACCTAGGTGCAGCCTAGTGGTAGAACACTTGCCGAGCATGTGCAACATCCTGGATTAATTTCCAGCTACACAAGCAGAGGTGGAACCAAAATCAAGCGATGTATAGTAAGGCCTCAAATGCTCAGATTAAAGTTTTTAATATCAAATTTTGTTATTTAAAAATAGAAATTAGTATTTCTCTCACCCTGAATTGTTACCTTGTCCTCAAGTTAGAACTTCACACACTGTTCAATAAATAGCATTGTGTTTTATCCTGGCATACCTCAATTGCCATCTGCAAGCCATGTCTTATGCAGTGTTCTGTGGGCTTAAAAACATGGTTGTGAGTGAATTATGGATACTGAACCTAAACCTAATTCTGTGAGTTGAGGAGATGGCATTTCAGATGCTCATCCATCACTTCTCAGGATAACTTTTGAATAGGGGCTTCTTGAATCAAGTCAAAACAGACTGCCACTAGCAAAAAAGCAAGGTGTGTGTGTGTGTGTGTGTGTGTGTGTGTGTGTGTGTGTGTGTGCATGTGTGTGAATTAGAGGAAGCTATGGAGATAATTACTCAGAGTCAAAAGGAAACACAACATTCTGAGGTTTAATTTTTGGAACTGGTGAGGCTTCATAATAGCTATTCACTTCTAATCATCCTCAAATAATGAATGAATAGAACAGTCAATGCTATTAGAATAATTTGCCATTCATCAAGAATAATAAATGAGGGGAATAGGTTGTTATTCAAAATTTTCTAAAAATAGCAAAAAAGGAGGAAGGAAAAGAGCTGCTGGTGTTCTCTGGTCTGGTCTCAGCTTGTGCAGTGGTGGTGGTATTACTGGGGCACTGGGGGCAGCAAGGGAAAACCGGAGCCAAGTGTGCCTGCGGTCAGTGCCTCTGGCTTGGCATGACACCAAAGTCGGCTGAAACAATGAGACTCCTCCTGGCCGTTCGAGCTCCAAAAAGGAAAAGACTTTCCCACTTCACTAATGCCTTGCCCTCGGTGTGTTGCTCCTTCCTCTCATTAATTATGAACACTGCTGGCAAGAAGTTCACAAATCACACACAGCACACAGAGGTAGATGTTTTTGGTGGCTTCTGGACACAGGCTGCTCATTCATCATCAGTAATGTGATCACTATCAGCCTCTGCATCCCTAGTTTTCTACAGGATGCAAATGTGACTCAGTCATCTTCTTNCTTAACACTCTTCCCATACTCTCCCAGCATGTAAGAGGTTTAGATGAATGCCGGGACACAGTATCATATGGTGGAAAGGGGAGGAAGCTTGAGTAGCTCCC
>LZPO01056466.1:0-17057 GCA_001675575.1 Neotoma lepida
AATAAGCAAGCAAGCCAAACACTTACTTTCAGAAGGNGAATAAGGCAATGTTGTTAGGAAATTGAGCATGTTCTTCTTATATGAGGTAGTCCTTGAATATCTTATGAAGAGATGGAATTTGTAAAGGTACCTGAAAAGATTAGAGGAAAGACTATCTCTGACCAGATACACAACACACACAAGCCTCTTAGAGGCAAGGAAAAAAAGATTAGTAAAACAGGGTCCTGAGCAAAAGATAAGTAGTCAGAAATGGGCAGAGGTGGGATTTATGACACATCCTTGGCCCAGGTCAGGAGTTTGGTTTTTGTTACCTAAGTGATGAAAACCTATCCCAGAGTTTTATTATGTGAAGGCCATCACCACCTTAACTATTTGTCCTGATGGAACTGTTCCTTTCTGCCCAAAGTATAGCCTAGGGCACATTTGCTTGACCATGACTGTGTCACTTACTGTCTTACTCTGGATATGTTAACCCCTAACTCTAAAACTCAAAATGGGGGTAGGGAAAGGCACATGTTATCTGCCTCTTTAAATAATCTAAGGGAGCATATTAAATCTGTAACATAGAACAAACATTATTTCCATTCATTCATTCATGCATGCATTAATGCAACTAACCTTATCCAACCATACTGCTCTGCCCCTTCATACAGTTGTATATTAGTCTATATTATTTTTAAGACATTTGACTTTCTATCTTTACTGCCTCCTATGTTTTTAATGTAAAGAATTTTCAAATTTTCCATTTCTCAACTCTTTCTGTACTTCCTAAAATCCAAACTCCTGCCCTAAGAACCTGTTAGGAGCACATAGATGGCAGATCCCCACTCACTCAGAAGACCCTGAGCTTCTGTCCCCAAAGCATTTGAAAGATGAGATGTTGTGATGCTAGGTCAGCCATTCTCAACCTTTAAGACACTAGACATTGTGACCTGGCATTAATTCAATCATAAGATTAACAGTAGTAACCAACAATACCGGTGACTATAGGACCATTCCTTATAGTATTCTAACACTTTACAGTATGGGCTGGGTCTTGCTTTTATACCTTCTTATTGTCTTTCAACCCAAAACAGACCATCTCAGAAGACTAGTTTACTTCCTTGACTGAGCTCCCTAAAATATTCACCATGCAAACTTCTTCAGCTCTCCAAGAAACCCAAGCTTCCTTCTTGATACTGACTTGCAACTGTGGCTAATCTGTTTTTATTGGTTTTTCGCTACAGAGCTAAGTCTCACTCAGCACAGACTTCTATCTTACAGAGGCATTACAATAATGTGTACTCTAAACTGTAACAAAAATTCACTGTCCACATTGATTTAAACCCAAAAGCAGAAGTAAGTGACTCTTGGTGTATAATATTGTGGCATCCCCTTTGAGAGCCACTAAAATAAGGAGAGTCACTGAACCCTTGATTTTTATCTCCAATGACAATAATTGCTCCTAAGGTACCATACAGACAATGATATTTTCCCTGTATAAAACTCCCAGCCCTGCATCTGATCAAAATCTTGCAGCGCCTGAGGAGGTTCTGATATTTCCTTAGAACTGTCTGTGTCTCAGGTCACTATGTCCAGACAGGTGTCTGACTCTCATTAAAGATTTCTCAGAATGATACTTCTCATAAATTCAGTCCCATGTACTCAAAGTTCTGATGGCCACTTGGAGCATGGCAAAATCCAATATGATGTTAACAAACCCTGTAAAACAGTATGTCCTGATGCCACTTTGCTCTGCTGGTAAAATCTCTGACAGCACATCCAACCAACATTCCTTGAAGACTATGAGACCAGCAGGCAAACTAATGATGCAAGGCAGAAATGGGAGCTGTGAAGACTGGGCAGCCAGACTGAAATGATTCCCTGTGTTTTGATGGCCACTTCAGCTCTCTGTTCTCACACAGTATCACTTACAAAAGTATTCTGTGTTCTCTCTCTTCTTTAGTCATCTTGAGAGGACTTTGTGATGGTGTGTTTGGAATCTCTCCCATGGTTCATCTACTGGATGTACCTCCTGGGTGCTTTTCTAACAGTAGCAAGAAGAAAGCATTTATTCAGAATCTTTTACAGTGATTGATTTACCCGCAGACCCTTAGAGTTTTATTGCTCAACTGTTCTGTGACACCATTGAGAGAAACGTTCTGTCAGTAGAAAAAAAGAAAGTTGACTCAAGGTCTCACTGTTCCATTTTTAAATTAAACTGCAAAAATGAGGAGGTTCTAGATTTTCCAGAGTTTGATAGTGAGCCCTGGGTATGTATGTGTGCATATGTGTGTGTGTTTATGTTTGTGTACATATGAATGCACATTGTTTGTGTTTGTGTATATGCAGGTGCAGAGATGTATGCAAAATATGTGTGGAAGTCTAAGGAGAGCCTTGCACAGCATTCCTTAGGCACAGTCTAGTTTTGTTTGTTTGAGACAGTCCCCGTTGGCCTGAAGCTAGCCAAGTAGGCTAGGCTGGCTAGCCAGAAGGCCCTGGTGACCCTACTGTGTCCACCTCCCCAGCAGGATGACCCCCCAGGGATAACAATACATGTCACTATGTCCACTTGTTGTTTTCAATGTGGGTTCTGGGCATGGAACTTGGGTCCTCATACTTGCATGGCAAGCATTTTATGTTGTATTTTTATTCCACAGTTATGCAATAAAAGTAAAGCTTGCTAGAAAAAATATAGTGTGAGAAAAATATCAAGTCACTGCCTTGAGGAGGCTGTGAGAACCTAAGTTGCCAAAGTCCTCCCCGTTTATTCTCTAGAAATCTTTCTCCATGGCATATATGCACTTTCTCTCTGTCATCGTATAATTATTGACCCTTATTCTTTAACCTTCTGAAGTGACCTCTGCCATGACTCCAGTTGGAATGTATTTTTCAGCCCTTGACTTTTTTGATACAGGACTAGCATTAGCAATGGGTAATTTAGTTAGCAAACATGATACTAGTATAAACTAGAGTTGTTCCTTCAAGTGTGGGTTTATTCTATTCCAGAAAAAAAAAATGCATGTTCAGGAACTGTCTGTGTCCAGGTGATCACCATTAGAACAGTGTGAGCTACTGATCCAAATTCACTAGAAGTCATTGTTGCTTTAATCACCTGGGTTCAGGAGACATTTGTCACATAGCATCACTGTGGCCAGAACTAACTAATGCATTCAGAAACATAGACTAGGGACTCCTGTATTTCTTTCTGAGTCTCTGAATTATCTTCCTCAATTTTTGGGTTAACCACCAACAGTTCATCTACTTGCCAGGAAATATCCATGTCCTGTGGTGTTTAAGACCAATGATCTGTACAAATTTATCATTTGGTTGGGAAGAAAATATTGTACAGTATATAAAGTATATTAAGCAGAAATTAAAGATTATAAATTAATCTCAAAAGTCATTCAGATCAATGACTGTAGATGCACAACGCTGTAATTGTAAATCCATCAAAATTTGAGAAATTCTAAAGGATGAAACCAAAAAAGTTTATAGGTGCATATGTAGGTATTCAAACTCCTCATTATTTAGCATAGCAAGTATATCTGGAGCAGTATGAGATAAATACATAGCAAAAACTAACATGCCTTTTCTTGTAAGAATGCTTAACCTCTGCTTGTTTGAGGAGATGCTGGGCTGGAGACTGGGTCTACAGAGGAGGTTAAGACAATACCAGTCTAGACTCAGCTCATACACTAGATGAACACACGCATGCCTCATCTCACGAGTCCTCTTTCACCTACCAAACTCAGCAATTTTTCTAATAAATACACTGAGTCACTTTCTTATTCCCCCTCCCCAACATTGTCTCCCGTGCTCCAGAACAAGTTCACAATCTAACACGGCCAAAGGATGCTTCAAGAGTCCTAAACTATCTCTACTTACAGAAGAGCAATTCCTAGATTTTATCTCCTGAAGCATAAAGAGGGACAATTAAAATAAACTAATGCATAAACAAAATTGCCTAGGAAGCCTCTGTAGGAAGTCAGAAATCAGGCCCCAATTTGATACCATCACAGTATGACAATTTTACTTTCTGTGGCAGACAGACAAAGCAGTAAATTTTCCATAAAACTTTACTTANTCCATTTCAAAGACTGACTTATTACAGAGGTTATGTCTTTAATACTTTTAAAGGCTGCAAACCTTTACCTTCAAAGCAAGATTGGTAAAGGCAGATTGTAGTGTATACTTGTGTACTGCATGCTTCATACATAAACTTGACAGTTTGTATTACCCATTGATATACAGGAAGTTGAATATCCAAATTTATTTTGATTACTTCCTGGCTTTAGAAACTCCAGCATCTTAAAAGATCTTATTTAGACAGCTAAAGGCTAAGTCAAATAACCAATGGAAATTAAGGGAACTTTCCAGTAGAAATTACTAACTTCCTACGTGTCAGAATGGTCTCCACAGGAAAAATATCTTAAAGAAAATGATCATTCCGCAATTTATAATCTTGCATCCACATTCTCTCACGTGACCCTTTTATGGGCTGCAAAAGAAGACACAACTTATTGTATAGCTTCACAGTTGAAGGACTGTCATGTCAGTTATGGTTCATACATGAAATTCCCCTAGAAGGCTCACGTGTTGAACACTTGATCATCAATTCACAATTCACGGTACTGTTTTAGAAGGTGGGGAAGGCTTTAGGAGGTGGACCCTCTCTAGAAGAAGCAGGTCACCAAAGGATGTACATTTACAGGTCCTGCCTGGTCCCTGGCCCCTTCCTTTCTCTCTACTCCCTAATTCTTGTGACGCAAAGAACCTCCTCTTCTTCCTGCTTCATGCCATGGCATCCTACTTGAGACCAAGTGACATGAACATTTGGAACCATGAGCNGAAATGAATCTTTCTTACTGTCAGACATCTTGTCACAGCAATGAAAAAAGGAGATAAGATAATTTTGGGGAAACTCAGTGCCANAATTATAANTTGAAACCANTCTTTTTACTCTAAGTTNAAGGTTCTTCCACTAGAGTGTAGTGGCAGTCACTNTAGCATACCNCNGGAGCCAACGTTTTTCTTGGCCATGAAGATGGCTCCTTGTCATGTCAGCATCCTATTGACTAGAATGAAACTAATTAAGTGCCATTATTAAACATTTTAGGACACAACCATCTCCTCTAGAAGTCTACATTTTTCAATGGGCATATAAAATCCACCTCTACCATGAAGCCTTTACAAGGTCCATCTTTCTCACTCAACTATATTAAAATTTAACCCGTTCTAAATACCCACTGGAATTTGCACTTCCAGTNTGAGAAAATGTGCACCACATGTCTGTCTGCCTACTATTAGGTTATACCGGCACCTATCTACCATTCTCTTCCCTCTTACCAACACATCACAACTCATTTGAGTGTGGCTTTAAACAAGAAAAAAAAAATCAAGCTTCCTCACTCTGTCAGCTGAAAGGGCTACTTTGTTAGCTTTTAGCCAGCTCCATCTTCCTTAAAACATACCCTGGATATCAGGAGAGATAGAAAAATACAAGTACCAGTGAAAAACTTTATAAGGTCCTTCTGGTACCCAATAGCATGATTAATGGAATAACTACAGACTAAGAAGAAAACAGGTTCAAATTCCAATTCTCTGTTGTTCTGGCTAAGCAGCTTTGGGCAAATCNAAGCAGCCCCGTTTCCCTCTATTTACTAATTTAAAACAAATTAAAAACTCACATAAATTTTCAAATAGTGAATGGAGCTTGCATGCCCAGCACATAGTAGGCACTCAGTGGACCTTGTATGCCCAGCACATAGTAGGCACTCAATTCAGTGCTGCTTGTTTCTTTGCTACTGGTGTAGCTGCTACCTTTGCTGGTATTCTTATTAATAAAATACAAACCTCTGAGGAAATGTCTACCATGACTTTTTTGTTTAACCTCCAGCCATCTTTGTGTTCTCTCCAGCTTNTCCATGGGGCTACCAGCAGGTTTCCTAGTACAATTATAACTAGTAAATAATGTGTTCAGAGTGCTAATTTAGTCTAGCCTTTGTTCCAGCCTTCCCACTGGCCAGACTTCTAGATGAGTGGATGAATTGGGGCAGAAATAAGAAGGGTCTCTTTCTTCATCTAGAGGGATTGTTTTGTTTTGTTTTGTGGGAACAGTGAATCCTATCTGAAGCTCAAAGTAACTCTCAATGAGAGAAGTCTTTCATGGGAAGAATGGGACATCTTCCTGAAATTCAAAGGCAGGCTAAACCACCACTAATTCCCCTGGCAACTCTCAAAAGAACGGGAAAGCAGCCATCGGAAAACAAGAAGGATAGAATGGTAGAGGCTTGGAGTTGAGAGCTGGCTTTGAAATGATGTTGACAGGTTGAAATCAAGCCATCATATTAAGAAAACTTGAACCTTAGCCTAGTGCTCTCCAGTCAGGGAAGCGTTTCATACTTTCAACCACTGATCGTTCTCACACAAAGCCTGTGAATCTTGGTGAGACCATGGCCTAGGAATCTAGAAAGTGTATGTGTTAAAGATGAAGAATTCCATTACCGCACCAGCAAGTGTGTGCCAATGCTTGCTTTTACTTTTCCTCTCTGTTCACCTTATCTTATAGGCATGTTAAAAGTGAATCTCGGCTCTTAAAAGTAGCTCATTATCTGGCTGGTTGTGCAGGAGTTGCTATTTTGGACTCCCTGAGTTTCCTTCTTTCTGATGGGTATTTTAATAGCTTATTAAATAGCACACACACACTCATTTTTTCCCAACCTCACTTTCTACTATTTCATGTATACTGAAGAATTTGGAGATTGCCCTCATGTTCACAAGTAGTGCTGAATAAAAAGTCATGCTCATCCCAGAGCATAGGAGAGGTTATTTNTATGTGAATTGGGATGCTGGTGAGTGTGTGNAATAGTACTAAAAATGGGCTATATACTTTCCTTTNAAAAATGTGTTTGTGTGAGTATGTTTCATATGTGTGTATGTGATTTAGGGGCATATGTGTGTGAAGATTCCTATGTGCACTGAAGTCGGGGATATCAGGTGCCCTGCTCGATCACTTANCACCCTGTTCCCTTGGTGCAGGGTCTCTCACTGAACCTGAAGCTAGGCTGAGAGCCAGTAAGCATTAATAACTCTCCTGTGTCTGCCTGCCATAGCCCTGAGGTTATAGGCATGCTCTGGCTATGCCCATCTTTCTGTGGGTGCTATTAATCCAAATTCAGGTCCTCATGCTTGCAGAGCAAGCACTCTTAGACACTGAGCCATCTCCTTAGCCTCNGTAAAATTTCTTTTAAATAACTAATATCACTTAATCTTCACAGAGGAAACAAGTATTGTTTCGTTACCAGTAGGTTTTTGGTCCCTCCTAAGTGCCAGGCACTGTGTTCTGTGCTGGGCTTCAATTCTATGTGCCATCATTTTCTGTCTCCATCTTCAAATGAGGGACCTTCAGAGACTTAAATGACTTGGCTGCAGTCACANCATGATCAGCAGTATGTACTTTTCTGATTCCAAATCCCATGTTCATTTCCACAAAATAAATCTGTACTTGAGATGGGATTGAGGGATAATCTGATTCAATACTTTTACTTTACACATAAGGAAAAACAAGCATTTGTCCCAAGGTTACAATTTATAAATGGTGTCTTTGGGATGGGTACTCAAACACTCCATTGTCTAGTATTATAGTATTATTCTTATCCAAAAGGGTAACTAGATTTATCACNTATTTTAGGTCATCTCTAAANCCCACTTTCTTCCCTNAAGAACATGCTAATNNATTCCTTCTCTAGCTGAATCCTTTCTGGGAAGTTGATCTTAGAATATAGAGGAAGACAAAGGAAATGCTGACTATTAATAGTGACAAACATTCATAAGAAGAACCATCTTAANACACACACACACAGATGCTAATGACAAATGGCTTGGGTCCACCCAACACTACAGACATTTATGGGAATTGTTTGCAAATAAATAAATATTCACAAGGTTTTGTNAAATAGAGCAGCAATCATTGGATGTGAGGGTAGAGGTAAANATGGAATGAAGATATTTGGGGTCTGCTTCCTTTTAGACCTGCAGTGCTCAGTGAGTAAGAGATGATGGTCAAGTAAGTGGGTGAAACAATTTTACCAAACCAGTCTCCAAATTAGTTTTAGCCTGTGTTGAAAGTTCTTCATGACCATGATAGATGCGGCTCATCAGACAGCTTCTTCAAGCCCTTTCAGTCAACATCTGTCAATGCTGCACTGACAGTCATCTCAGATGCAAACTGGACCATTATGTTTACAAGAAAATGCAGACTCCATTAGACATCCCATGAGATGCTTCAACATGAGCCTCNTCCATCTCCATTCATCCAAACACATCATGTTCCTTCCTTTATCCCTGATAACCCTCTGGCCATGCTAGTCTGCCTTGAGTTCTAGATCTCCCCAAGTTCTTTCTTACCTCTGAACACAGCACATGCTATTCTCTGTTCTTAAAGTGTTCTTGTGTCTTTACTCAGTAACCCTTCTGTATCCTTCAAAGTCTTNGCAGAAGTATCCCTCTGTAGAGAAGCTCTCTGGTAATTCACAAACAGGAGTCTCTTCCTGCATCCTCATAGCCTATCCACCCTTCACGAAACTTGTATTTATTGTTCATGCATTATTTATTTGTGCAATTGGCTATTTAATATGCTGCATGAAAGGAGGTACTATATCTATTATTTTGACTGCTTTCCTTGGCTTATGATCATGGCTTACTAAATATTATTGGATGCATACATCAGTGGCCTCTAGTAAATCCTTTAAAATCCAGTAATTAATGTGTCAGTTGTGGCCTGCATTAGAAATCTGTAAAGCAGGCACTTCTCTTATTCATCTTTGTTATTCCCNTAATACTTTTGTTATTNCCATAATAACTTTGTTATTCCCATAATATGCTTTGTGGTTCCTAACACAAAACAGATGTTAAGTAGTATGTATACACAAACCATCCCATGCAGGAGAACAACCAGGAAAGCAGCTGATACCAGGGAATGGAACACACATCTGACAGACGGGGCTAGATTCCTCAACACAAGGAGAGTACTTCTCTATTGCCCTGCCTGCCTTTCTGACTTCTTAAACAAGCTAATATGTCCCTGTGGCTTTGTTTACCTTCCCTTGGTGTTGGTGAATATTACTTTAATTCAGATATCATTAATTCAGAAAAAAAATCTCATTATTCGCTGCATGGAGATATCAGCAGCCTAACTGATAGTCACTTCCATGGAGACCAGATCTCTTAAGACATTTAAATATAAATCAAAAGAGAATGAAGACAAAAAGTGACAATGACAGCCTTTCTGGCCATAAATCAGCATCCCCTAGAGAGCATTCCCTTTGCTAATACAGTTTAAAGTCTAGACATTTAGATGGGATTTTGGTAGGCATGGTGGTAACATAGCTAAGGAAACTAATGTGGTATTTGTGTTCTTCCTTATCCCTCCACAAAGAAAGCTTGAGGTAGCTGCACCTGCAAGGGATGGAACCTGAAGAAACTATGGGGAAGAATCTGCCTTATTTTACTGTAGGACTTTGCACTCCAGCAAGCCAGGGTGATGAAGCCTCACGGCTCAGGGAGGACTTTGGTGAGTTAGGTTCTTACTGCCTACCCTATGTGTGATTCCCAGAGCAGCAGCCTCTGTATCAGCTGAGGGATACTTAGAAATGCAGAGTCTCTGGCCTCAAACCTCCTGGTCAAATGTACATTTTAACAAGGTCCTATCTCAATCCTTTCAGGGATTTGATGCACGCTTATTCTGAAAGTTACATCAAGAGGAGAGAAAACATGGAGGGAAGGACAAGAGGGGGGGTGGTAGCACCTCCTCACCAGAGTCAGTACCACAAAGAACAGAACCATTAGACCATTAAGTTATCAAAATCCATATGACATCATCCTCCCCCATGGTACACCTTGTGCTTTTTGGACCAAGCAGGGTCGAATCCCAGGCTGACTCTTAGAGGAAGGCTTTCACAAGGATTTTATGAATTCCAAAATAAGTCACCAGCTGCTTCTACTAAGCCTNTCTGCCCATATCTCTGTGGCAGGATGGGGTGAGGTGGAGGACAGTGTAAACCTATCATTTGATATTGCAAAGATATAATAAAATAGTCAGGACCTAACAGTGACAGCTCAAAAACAAATTCCCAGATGAGAAAAACAATTCCCCATTCATACCTAATAGCCTTGTTTACAAGGAGCCATAACTGGGTCTCTGATATGAAGGAATACATAAGAAAGGGGATCAAAGTGTGTATCTAGGAAAAAACAAAAAGAAAAGAAGAAAATTCACTGTATTATTATCTTACTATGAAACAGTGTCTATTTGTATAGAGACAAGAGAAACATTCAGAGAAATGCTGGAGGTTTAGACTTTGTTTTTAGTTCAATCAATCTNTTTTAATATTTGAATTTAAAAAGTGTGACACTGTGGAGAGATAGATCAGTGTGTTAAGTGTTGACATGTATGTGTGAGGACCTGAGTTTGGGTCTCAGAACTCTTGTAAAGATAGACATGGTTGTGCTCACCTGTAATCTCAGTGCACTTGTGACCACATGGGAGTGAGTGACAGGAGAGTTTCTATAAGCAAGTTTGTGAGCCCACTAACCTGGCAGGTGCAGCAGTGAGCAAGAGACCGTCTCTCAAACCAGGTACAATGCTGCATTGGTTTCTGACTCCAACGTGCTATAGCACAGAGATACCTGCAATCATATATATGAACACACACACACACACACACACACACACACACAAATACATCCCCACACACAAACAGATGCACAAAAGGTTTCCTTTTATTTTTAATGTTGACACTCTATCTCAAGATCAAATGGAAAACCTTAACTTGCAGTAACCAATCCCTTAGTAAATCAACCCAAATGTACTCTAGAATCTGACCAATCACATTAACATCCCCTTTTCTTAGGAAAGCAATGAAGATGGTGGTGAAGATGAGTAATAGTTCTGTGTGGGGACACAGCAATCCTCCTGCAGGCAGGCTTAAAAGGCAGAGTAAGTCCCACAGGGCAGTGCAGGCGGTGTGAGTAGAGAGGTGAAGAATTGTTTATGAGTTTGAGGGAATGGGAAACATCTGTTAAATTCAGACCTTTGAGAAATCTTTCCTAATCCTAAGAAGAGCTCTTTCTGTTCCCAAGCAGAGAAGAAAATAGTACCATTTAAGTATATTCTCACAGAGCACAAAACCTTTATCTCTCCCAATGTATTTN
This sequence comes from Neotoma lepida, assembly GCA_001675575.1. NCBI lineage: Eukaryota > Metazoa > Chordata > Mammalia > Rodentia > Cricetidae > Neotoma > Neotoma lepida. The sequence goes on from LZPO01056466.1 coordinate 11,194, forward strand.
CCTACCAGAGTGAAGGAGCTGCCATACACACTGGAATTCTTTCACCTATAGTATGAATCCCCAATATTCTGATTATTGTTATTCTATCTTCTGTTAAAATCCTCAAGACAGGATCTTACATGCTGAGCTGGAGCCCTAAGGAGCAATAACCACATTCAACATGGACTTGCTTTTCCTTACAACTCAGCTGTGAGACATTTAAATTAAAAAAAAGTTCAAAGTATTTGGTGGATTTTAATCTCATGGTACTGTAGCACAACTTCATAAATCAGACAATAACTTATTTAAATGAAATCTGATGTTTGGGTAGGCTTCAATATTCTTTGAGATCTGACATATCCAGCTATCTGGTTGGTTGTTTCCACAACACGATGTATGAGACTACTCTTTAAAAAGCTACAGGGTTTTGTTACTTAGAACACCAACAAAACTGCTTTAATGTGCTGATGCAATGATCAGGTATGTTGGTTACATGATTATAAAAATGAGCCCCAAGGCCAGAGAGATGGCTCAACAGTTAAGAGTGCGTACTGCTCTGGCAGAAGACCCAGACTTGCTTCCCAGCACCCATAGCTCATGGTGCTTGTAATTCCAGTTCCAGGGGATTATATGCCCTTTTCTGATTTCCATGGGCTCCTGCATGCACATGCTGCACATATTCACATATATACATTCAAGAATGCACACATACATTAAATAGATTAGAGAGAGAGAGAGAGAGAGAGAGAGAGAGAGAGAGAGAGAGAGAGAGAGAGAGATTTTATAGATGAGGGAATTGCAGCCTGGTGAAACTGACTTTCCTAGAAAAAGTGTGTCTNGAACTGTAGCCATGCCTCCCCTCACCCTACTCCCCANCTACTATCAGTCCATCTTACAAAACTGTCAGGTAGGCTTCTAAGAAAAAGCTTTTTTCTGAATTCATGGGCTCCCACTAGCTCAGGTCAGCTGTCTCTGTGGGTTCCCCCATCAAGACCTTGACCCCCNCCTTGCTCATACAGTCCCTCCTACCTCTCTTCAGCTGGACTCCTAGAGCTCAGCTCAGTGCTTGGCTGTGGATCTCTGCATCTGCTTCCATCAGTTACTGGATGAAGGCTATTTGATGATAATTAGGGTAATCATCAATCTGATTACAGGAGAAGGCCAGTTCAGTCACCCTCTCCACTATTGCTAGGAGTCTTTGCTGAGGTCATTCTTGTGGTTTCCTGGGAGTTTCCCTGGCATCAGGATTCTCCCTAACCCCAAAATGGCTCCTTCTATCAAGATGTCTCTTCCATTGCTCTACCCCTCCATCCTGCCCCCAACTTAACCAACCTGATCCCTCATGTTCTCCCATCCCCTCCACTCCAGCCCCCCCTGACCCCAACTTACCCAGGAGATCTCATCTATTTCCCTTTCCCAGAGTGATCCACGAATCCCTCTTAGGTTCCTCCTTGTCACCTAGCTTCTCTGGGGCTGTGATTTGAAGCCTGGTTATCCTTTGCTTTTACATCTAATATCCACTTATGAGTGAGTACATACCATGTTTGTCCTTCTGGGTCCTCACTCAGGATAAGTTTTTCTAGTTTTCCATCCATAATGAAATCTGCAAATTTCATTATGTCATTGTTTTTACCTCTGAGTAATACTCCATTGTGTAAATGTACACTTTCTTTATCCACTCTTCAGCTGAGGGACATCTAGGTTGTTTCCAAGTTCTGGTTATTATGAATAATGCTGTTATGAACATAGTTGAGCAAGAGTCCTTGCTCAATTGAGTATCCCTTGGGTATATGCCCAAGATTGGTATAGCTGGATCTTGAGGTTTCTGAGAAACTGCCATATTGATTTCCAAAGTGACTGTACAAGTTTGCACTCCCACCAGCAGTGGAGGAGTGTTCCTTACTCCACATCCTTTCTAACAATGGCTGTTATTAGTAGTTTTGATCTTAGCCATTCTGACAGGTGTAAGATGGTATCTCAGAATCATTTTGATTTGCATTTTCCTGATTGCTAAGGGTGTTGAACAATACTTTAAGTGTTTCTTAGCCATTTAAGATTCTTCTGTTGAGAATTCTCTGTTTAGATCTGTACCCTATTTTTAATTGGATTATTTGGTATTTGATGTCTAGTTTCTTGAGTTCTTTATATATGGTGGAGATCAGCCCTCTGTCAGATGTGTGAAGATCTTTTCCCATTCTGTAGGCTGATATTTTGTCTTATTGACAGAGTCCTTTGCCTTACAAAAGCTTATCAGTTTCAGGAGGTCTCATTTATTAATTGTCTATCTCAGTGTCTGTGCTACTGGTGTTATATTTAGAAAGTTGTCTCCTATGTCAATGCAGTCAAGGCTACTTCCCACTTTCTCTTCTATGAGGTTCAATGTAGCTGAATTTATGTTGAGGTCTTTGATCCATTCGGACTTGGATTTTCTGCATGGCNGTAGATATGGATTTAGTCACATTCTTCTATGTGTGACCATCCAGTTATGCCAGCACAATTTGTTGAAGATGCTTTCTTTTTTCCATTGTATAATTTTGGCTTCTTTGTCAAAAACAAGGTGTTCATAATTGTGTGGATATACATCAGGGTCTTCAATTTGATTCCATTGATCCATCTGTCTGTTTTTATGCCGGTTCTATGCTGTTTCTATTACTATAGCTCTATAGTAGAGCTTAAAGTCAGGGATGGTGATACCTCCAGAAGTTCCTTTATTATATAGGATTGTTTTAGCTCTCCTGGGATTTTTGGTTTTTCATATAAAGTTGAGACCTATAACCCCTAAGGAAATAGAAAAGTCATTAAAAATCTCCCAACCAAAAAAAGCCCAAGGCCAGATGGTTTCAGCACAGAATTCGATCAGAATTTCAAAGAAGAGCTAATACCAATACTCCTCAAATTGGTCCACACAATAGTAACAGAAGGAACAATTCCAAATCCTTTTAATGAGGCCACAGTTACCCTGATATCCAAACAGGGATGCAACAAAGAAAGAGAATTACAGACCAATCTCCCTCATGAACATTGATGTAAAAATATTTAATAAAATACTGGCAAACTGAATCCAAGAACACATAAAAAAAAATCATCCACCATGATCAACTAGGCTTCATCCCAGAGATGCAAGGATGGTTCAACATATGAAAATCTGTCAATGTAATCCATCATATAAACAAAATGAAAGAAAAAAAAACACATGATCATTTCATTGGATGCTGAAAAAGCCTTTGACAAAATCCAACATCCCTTCATGATAAAGGTTCAGGGATACAAGGAACATACTTAAACATAATAAAAGCAATAAACAGCAAGCTGACAGTTAACATCAAATTAAATGGAGAGAAACTCAAAGCAATTCCACTAAAATCAAGAACAAGACAAGATTGTCAACTCTCTCCATATCTGTTCAATATAGTACTCAAAGTTCTAGCTAAAGCAATAAGACAACAAAAGGAGATCAAGGAGATACAAATTGAAAAGGAAGAAGTCAAACTTTCACTATTTGTAGATGATATGATAGTATATATTAGTAACCCCAAAAATTCTACCAGGGAACTCCTACAGCTGATAAACACCTTCAGTAATATGGCTGGATACAAGATTAACTCAAAAAAATCAATAACCCTACTATACACAAATGATAAATGGGCTAAAAAAATCAGAGAAACAACACCCTTTACATAGCCATAAATAATATAAAATACCTTGGGGTAACTCTAACCAAACAAGTGAAAGACCTGTATGACAAGAACTTTGAAGAAAGAAACTGGAGAAAATTTCAGAAAATGGAAAGATCTCCCATGCTCATGGATCGGTAGGATTAACATAGTAAAAATGACAATCTTACCAAAAACAATCTACAGATTCAATGCAATTCCCATCAAAATTTCAACACAATTCTTCACAAACCTTGAAAGAACAATACTCAACTTGATATAGTATTTCTTTAAAAGCATATCTGGCTACCAGTTCTTACTGAACATAGCACTGTAATCAACTTTCATACAACCCTTTTATTTTCATGNTCCCAAAGTTTACTATGACACATAGAAATAAATCAGAAACAGACCTTTTCCCAAGTGTGGTTTGTAACATTCCCAAGTAAATGCAAGATGGCTGCAAAGAGCAGAAACACTAAGTTTGGGAAACTACATAGTGTCTGTTCATGGCAGTTGAGGAATTTCACATGAGTACAACAGTTCACATTCAAAAACCTTGGAATGAGGAGTATAGCTTGGAATATTACTTGTAAGGAAAACCAAGCAGACTAAGATACATAGTTGAAGCTGAGGGGAAATGTGAACTTATCTGTAATCATGACTGAANCTTGTCACTTCNTGCAATGCCATACTTGGTGACTGAGATTTGAAATGGGTTATTTTCTAGGAAATTTCATATTTCTTGAAGGTATAATCCCATTCAGTTCTCTCAAGCTTCCTGTGAAATAGTGATATGACAAGGACAGACTTAGGAAGAGAGACCCAGGTACATATCATGCTTTTGCCAACACCAATGCTTTGACTTGAAAAAGTTGCCTAGCTTTTCTAAAACCATTTCTTATTAATCTAAAAACTTGCCCTAACAACACTGCTGTGTAAATGATTATCAATAAATTGGGATTCCATTGCCTGCTTAGTAAGATTGTGATGAGAACTGCACTAAATAATGTGCACCATTCATATAATTTCCCATCCATTGTTGATATTCACTACATACAACTTTCTTGCATTCCTGATTGCAGGGAACTCTACAGTCTATGCTCCAAAATATGATAAATTGAGGGTGTCCTTCTTCACACATATCTTTATGCATTTTATTCACCCTCATTTGTATCAGTCAAAAGATACTTTGGGTTAGAATGTATTTGAGTTCTCCCTGTTCCTGGCATTGGATTTACCAGGGGTTGATGTTCTTTAATAGCGTTATCCAAGAAGTCTTGTTCAATGGATGCCTGGATATAACCATCTCTCTCTCTCTCTCTCTCTCTCTCTCTCTCTCTCCCCTCCTATCCAAGACAGAAGATATTCATGACATGTGACACGGCCTGGGTCTCTTTCCCCTAAGACTTGTTTTCCTCTATGGAAGACATTACATTAATGAAGCTTTTTTGTGTGCATGTGTATGACCCTATGTGAGTTTGTGTAAACCGTGTGTGTAGGAGACCATAGTCANAAGACAGCACCAGATAACCTGTAACCAAAGATACTAGAGGTTGTGAGCTGCCATGTGGGTGCTGGAAACCAAACTCAGGTCCCCTACCAGAGCAGTGAGCACTCTTATGTGCTGAGCCATCTCTCCAGCCCTTACTGAAGCTTTCCTAACCAATGACCTGTGTCCCCATGTCTTCCATGATGAAAGAGTCAAAGGAATAGTATAGNGTTTTTTTCAGAGAATTTATTTGTCTTATTAAACTTATAAATAAGCATCTACAGTCCATCCNGGAGTTTAGAGTTTTAAAATATTTTTCTACTTTTCTCCATCAGGAAAGAACCACATGGCCCTCCTCAAGGAAGTTCATCTAAGTTTTAAGAGCTTATTTCTCACTGAAATTTTTCTGAGACCCAGGCAGCAGGCAGGGAAATACTCTTGCACCAGCTATTTCATCTTAATTATGAAGACATGTTTAATAAATCAGAACATGCATCTGGCTGTTTCCTATTGACCAGTACAAAGTNGTAGACTGATTTGTAATATTGAGCTAAACCGCACTTGCTGCTTCAACCTGCACATTAGCACAAAGCCTCCTGGCTGTCAAGGTTAGAGAATCACAAATAAATTCTGGAATTTGTTCCTGCACACCTCCCAACTGGCTCAATATTTGCATCACTTCCAGATGAATTTTGTAGAAAAGCCTGGTCCTAAGTCACAGCAACAGTGTTCAGTGCCAA
>LZPO01056467.1:12539-22906 GCA_001675575.1 Neotoma lepida
TCTCTCCGTGTGTGTGTGTGTCTCCTGCCCTCTCTGTGTGTATGTTTGTGTGTATGGCATACCATATACAAATCAGTTACCATTTTTCACATAGCATATTAGTGCCTCCTGCAGACTAACCATCCTAAACTAGTGCACATCTTTCATCTACTATTTCCACTCACTCCTCTCACCTTCTAACCCCCATTTTTAACAACATAGTTGTAGTTTTATTATGATTCATTTAAAATTAATTTCATGCCACAGTGGTATGACATTTTCGTTTTCTTTGTAATCTGCATTTGTGGTGATATATTGTGTATCCTAATAAAATTTACCTGAAGATCAAAGAGACAAAGGAACAAGCCNTTGCCNTGTCTCACCTTGCCAATTCCTCAGCCTGAAAAGGCCTCAGCCTATAGGCCTCTAGCCGAATGAGCTTCCTCAGCCAAAAAGGCTTCAGCCGAAAAAGCCTCTAGCTGAAAGGGACACTTTTGCCGAAAAGCCTTTAGTTCCTGTCTCCTCACATTTTATATATCTTTCTCTGCCTAGCAATCATTTCCTGGGATTAAAGACGTGTGTGCTTCCCAGTATTGGGATTAAAGGTGTGTGTCACCAGTGTCTGGCTCTGTTTTCTCTCCAGACTGAGTCATTTTCATTCAGTGCAGGGTGGCTTTGAACTCCTAGAGATCCAGACATATCTCTGCCTCCTGAGAGTTAGGATTAAAGGTGTGTGCCACCATTGCCTAGCCTGTATGTTTAAGATGCATTATTGTAGTTTCTATGGCTATAGTTTCCAATATGAATGGATTTGTTACAGATTTGCTAAAGAAGGTCCAAGGAAAGCCTCCTTATTCATTTTTTATTTTGTATTTGGATGAAGATACTCATAACACTGAGTGACTGATGTGTTTCCAAGAGTTTCCCAATGGAAATCAGGATTACAGTCTCTACACATACCTCTTAATTGTCTTAAATTCATGACCATAAGCAATGCACAGCAGTACACAAAGGATTCCAGCGGACATGAAGCCATGACTTGCACTACACCATTTTTTCCCTAGTGTGGTTTTAGTTGTGGAGTTTCATCAATTTAAAGAGGTATGTGTCCACTGTTTGCCAAGACTATTACTTAGGTCCTTATTTGAAAACCATATCTTTTAAGTATGCTGAAGGTTAGTTTTATCATAGCCTTTACTACCCGGTTTTCTATCAGCAGGTATCTGAGAATCTATAGAGGATTCTGATATGTGAGCAGGGAGGAGAAATATGTGGTCTCTCTCTCATTCTGTTTGTGATGTTTAGGAAAAGCAGGTTGCACGATTAAGTAATTCTGGTGAATGTAGGATACAGTAAATGCCAATAAAAGCATAGCAAGGAAATTCAGTAATGAAGAAAAATAAGAAACCCTCCAGGAAGTGTCACATTCTGAGTTTGTTATTACATTTAAATATTTTTTTTAGTGTATACATGGGTTATGTATGTGTGCATGATTGTAGAGGACAGTGAATAATTTTTGTTCCTTGATATTTTTCCTTCCACTAGGTGGATTTTATGAATCAAACTTGGGTTATCAGGCAGGAAGCACCTTTATCTGGAAGCCATACTATTGCCCATTGGCCGGNTTTCTGAAGAATTAATACCTTGAAAAAAGAGAGAGAAACTTTGGCAGAGTGACTCAAACAAGGACACAGTGTAAGGGTGTATTACTGCGTACACCCTGGAAAGTTGAAATGTGAACATGTTGGACATGAGTTTACTCATTAATTCAATCCATAGGCATTCAGCAGATTTTGAAAGCATTACCAACAGCGGTTCTGTTTTTTTTGTTTGTTTGTTTGTTTTAATTGTGGGTTTGCAATAATGAGGAGATACAGGTGAAATTGTAATGTTATAGTCCTTTTATATTAAGAAAATTGGGTCATCTCAAAGATAAATAAATGTTAATCCAGTTTATAAAGTAGCATGGATAAGAATGTCTGATATATAACATGNATTTTGTGTTTAGATACTTTCTGTTTATTTGTTTTTGACACAAGATGTCATTTATTTCTTTATATTTAAATACATAATAACTGTGTGTATGAGACCAAAAGTACTAACTAAAAAAAAAATGAGAAAAGGAGGTAATCTCCTGCACCCCTGAAAATGCAATAAAAATACTAGGGCTAATTTCTAAAACACCCCATTAGTAGAATTTGCCTTTTGAGAATTTAATACAGAATAGAGTAATTTGCAAGTATTATAATTTAAAATGTAAAATTGGGGNTTTATAAAATATTGTATAGTTGGAAAATTATTTATTGTGCAATGAATTCACAGCCTATACCTGTCAGACACTTCTAAATGCATACATCTGGTTGATTTGCCATGCATATTCAGTATTTCAGCAAGAAGTAAAAGCACTTTAATATCAGTTTATTATCATTCTGGCTGTGGGTTCCTATCACATTTCTTTGTTAAATTTCTCAAAGGAGAAACAATTATTCCATAGACTTTCAAATGCACATTGTAAGAAAGTCTGTCAGTTTCCTTCAGAACTTTCATACCACAGCAAAGCTTTTCTTCTTTCACTGCTCAGGGAGCTGGTTATTGCAGAAGTACTGAACTGCATTTATATCTAGCCCAGATAAGGACCCGACTATGTGATTTCATGTGACATTACGATGGGGAATAAGAAAGCACATTCTGACATGAACTCAGAGTGGTTAGGAGCCATGTGTAGTCTGGGTTTACACAGTTCATAAGCTCAGCACAAATGCACANAGAGTAACACGCAGATTCCATGATATGACAGTAAACAACTTGTTGACTCTGGCTTATTCCTGTGTGACACTAGGTGCCCACTGTCCTAAAAACAGTTTTAGTTCTGATCAAATCAGGATGGTTGGCCATGTTATTCATACAACAATTGTACAATGTGTCAATTTTTACATTGTACTAAGAAAATATCTAAAAGACTTCTTAGCATATATCAACCATTATACCTATAATAATCAGCTTATTGTTAGAGTACTTCTAAAATTTATAGAGTACTATAAATTTTATAATATAAAGTGCCAAACAGAATATCATCTCAGTCTTATGAATTGGGAAAGTTTGATGATCACTAATGAGGTACAGTTTGTAAATAAAGCTGATTCTCAAACATGTATGCCTTGAATCACAAGATAAAAGATCTCTGATATGGTCAATGCAAATGCAATTCAATGACAGAAGGAAGAACAGACTCTGTTTCAAAGTCTGGAATTGAAATTGACAATTTGAGCAATCTGAAATTCCAAGCTTCATCTCCTGGCTATAGGAAGAGGAGACGTGTGAGAGGTTTTAACCAGAAACCTGTTAGCTTGGTCATTCTTACCTTCCATTCCTCAAACACTAAAGGAAAATGGCAACCTCCCTATGCTAAAGGTTCTGTGAAGCCTGGAGAGANGGCACACGTTGGTACAGAGTACTATGGTTTGAAGTACGAAGAGAAATGGGTGGAGGTTAATGTCTATATAGAAATTNAAAAAAGCGTACTCTTGATGTTAAAACACAAAAGTAACAAAGAGAAATAGGTTCAATCCCTNTTAGTTTTTTCATTAAGTGTGTGACCCTGGGAATATTTCTTGGATTATTAGATTTCAGAGACTCAATATTTATATTTCTGTAAATTTGAAACAAGTGCTGTCATCCCTCAAAACCTGTGACAGTTTTCCTCCATGGATAACAAAAGTCCTTTTTGTAAAACTGTAACAGTATTTATGACCTGCAAAACTATCCTATATGTTTTAAATTATATGTACCATACTTATAACATCCAATATAATAAAAGTGTTACCTTAAGTAGTTTCTACTAAGAAATTGTGAAAAAAATATGTTTTAATCAAACATGTAAATTTAGTTCCAATAGTTTCTCTTTATAGTTAGTTAGTTGAGTTCTGGGTGGTAGAACCATGAATATACAAATCTGTTTGAATAAAAATAATATGAAATAATTTACCCTTGCATTTATAAAACTGATTTATAAAATATGTAACCATGTGCCTGGGCATGTACTCAAAGTTAATAAAGAATATTCTCATTCTTAGGACACATGTCTGTTCTGATTAAAATGTAATATAGAATCACACAGTCAGTGTGTTTATGTACATAAGCATACAATAATTTCAAAAAACAGCGAAAATGATAGCTATTATTTAGAGCGGCTTGTCTCATAATTTTATTTTGTTGTTTAAAACAGAAACAGCAACATAATACAAATCAGTGTTACTTTCGACAAACACTTTTTCAAGAGCACAAAGAATTGTAGCTAAGAATTGTGTATATGTAGCAAAATGTCACACTTAATATTTTTTTACAAGATATCATGTAAATACTTAGTAAGAGTTTAATATTTACATNTTAATTTTAACTGAGAGATTAATCTATTTGTTATGTATTATGCAAATCCATGTCAAAAGGTGCTATCATTTCTATTTGTCACATTTTAACCCAGCCCTGTACTGACCAAGTTTAGTCATTCTTGTTTTTCAGTAACTCTAATTCTATTTACTATGAGTCCTTAGTATTTTTATATAACAAATATATTAAATACATACTTCTATATTCTAAGCATATTAGTTATACTAAATATAATATACTATAATTCCCCTTCAAATATTAATTTATTATCCAAATGCCTGTGCGTATACAGTTTAAATAATTTTCATCTATTTAGTCATGCTGTTTCATTTTTGGTGTGTGTGTGTGTGTGTCTGTGTGTCTGTGTGTAAAAGAATTTTGCAAATTACCTCATTTATATTATGTAAAAGAAGAAGAGTAGGTAGCTGTCTGGAAAGATGGTGGGTATGAGAATAGGAAATATTTTATAAATCCAAAGACATTAGAGTAGCTGCATTATTGGGGTGCTCTAGAAAGTAATGCTCCTAACTCCCATTCCTTGTGAAAACATTTCCTTCAAAGCCCCAGCTCAATACAAAATATCATCCTGCCTACACTCTTCTAAAAGTGTCTGAAAGTGTTTAAAGCTCCCTAGAAAATGGAATTTGGGATGCAGAGATGCAAATGTTCCATCAGTGTAAAACAATAAAATAAAATAAATGTCACTTGGCCAAAGAAAAGACATTTTGAAATTNGAATTAAAGGTCTTTCCTTCCATAATGCCATGTGATTTCAACATTCTTAGGTTTTGGACAAGGCCTGAGCAGGTATGCAACAAAGCAGGAGAAAGAAAGAAAGAATGCAAAGACTGTGAGTTGGGTAGAACCCTAGATCAGGAAGCATGGCACGTTAGACATTTTCATAATTTCATCCTCTTCTTCATGTTAATCATATTTTTGTTAGAGATTTCAAATTATCATTTTCAAATGATACATCTTTGTCATTGAAGTCTTAAAGAAACTTCAGAGTCTTTTAAATCATTTATAATTCTGATATTTTTAATAAAAGTCTATTTTGCTCTGAATTTTCATTTTCAGTAAGGCTGTCTGTGAATGAGAAATGCACAAATGGTTAACGTGTGGTTGTTTTTGCTTTGAATTAGGACTATGAGAGGCTGAAATGGAGCCTTGCGAAGGATGAGGATCTTTGTTAATGCACATATGCACTATGTAAATGTGATGACTGTTCACATCCACCCGTCCCTATATCCCCAAAGTGTATAAAATCTTCTTAANAACCTATCAAGGAAGCATCTCCTTTCATTCGTGGTTTATCATTCCATCCACAATATCCTCTTATGATTAAAAATGCTGTATGGACAAGGGCAGTATTTGATTCATTCCTACAAGTAACTAGCATTTAACATACAGTATGATACTGCTAAAATATGTACAAAATTATTCTCATTATTTCTCATCCAGAGACTGTTCCTGCTCTTCGTTTCAAGCAGTCTTTATNACAGAGGACNCAAAGTGAAGTTTAAAAACATGAAGAGGATTATGTCACCTCTTTAAAGGCCTCTTGTGATTTCCATTTCCACTTAGCAGAAAGTGAAACTGCATAACCGCCAGAGCACACAAAGCATCTCTCTGACTTCCTCACCATTTTGTCTGACCTTGTTGCCTTTCTAAACAACATTGTGGCCCTGTTGATATTCAGACACACCAGCACAAGACTCATCTCTGAGCATTGAATGTCCGTGTCTACTGTTGTTGGCCTTGACATAGTTGATTTTTCCGAACCAACTGCTAGACACAGTTATTCTTANCATTCATGACTTGAAGTGTATGTCACTTCTTAAAAGAGGTCTCTGACAACAGGTTTAAGGCCACCATTATGTATCTTCTTGCTCATTTTTTTTTTGTTGTTCATTTTTTATACAGTGTACAATTTTGAACCCATGGCCTTGGATATGCTTGGAAAATGTNGGGCATTAAGATACATCTCCATTCACTTATTTGGTCTTATGTATCCAATGTTTTGTTTGTTAAGCATATAAGATGAATTTGACAATGATATTTCAACNTACTAGACAAAAATATCTGATAACAAAATAAAATAGTATTTTCTGTGCATTCAAAAGTTATTAAACTGCAAATAATATATGTTCAAATATTAGTGGAATTATTGAAGAATGAAGGTCAGCATAGACCAGAAGATATAACCATATAAAGTCTCACAAGAAAAGCAGACCAAGAAATGATGTCAGGCCTGGGATGGTACTTGGGTTCATAAGTATGATAGACATTTTTGTTGGGTACACACTTCTTCATCCTTCCATAGTCAATGTAACTCTATTGGGCCAGTAATTCCAATCAGTCCATTTACAGGCCTATAGTTTTTGAGGGAGACATAGAGTTACAGAAGGAAGAAGTAATTCATTTTCTGTGAAGGCAATAGGCACATGGACTAAGCTTCCTTCAGATGGCTAATATCATTCCATTTCCCTACTTTCACCATCTATGTCTTTCCCCCCCAAGCTGATTGGCAGAGCAAATTTCTGTTGCTAAAACTGAATGAATGAGGAAAATTTTAAGAAATAATAGTTCAGTTATTAGAATGTGTGTGATCCTATATACCTTTATATGCATGTACATTTCAGTAATTATAAGATTAAAGATTATTGCTTTTAAACATCAATAATAATATTTGCAGAGTGTTTTCTGTTTTATGATATACATTCAGTTCTATTTCCCTATTGGATTTTCTGCAAAATATGTTAAATATGAGCTTTCAATAAACATAGCTCAATTATATAACATGTAACATGTATTCAGCTAGCACATTAACAGGCAAAGAAATGGTGCATTTATTCAGGAACCTTACAAGGCCCTATAGGTAGAAAAGAAAAAAGAGGGGAGAAAAGTGTTGATTAGAATATAAGATTTCAGAAAATAAGAGTATCCATTCTTGTCCCCCAAACACAGGACAGCCATGTTCAAAGAAGGCTAAAGGGCTTGAAAGGAAAGAAAAGGTTGAAATTCCTTTTCTTTGAAATTGAAGAAAAAAAAAAAAGGTCACTATTTAGCTTTTGTATTAAAACAACTCGTCCGTTGTCCTTTTAAAATTCTAATTTCAATGTTTTTTCTGTTGTTTGTTTTGTTTTGTTCTATTTTGACTGCAGGGACTTATATACTCCAGGCTGAGTTCAAAAGTGCAACATGGCTGAGAATAACCTTGAACTTTTTAGCCTTCTGCCTCTACCTAATTCATGCTGGAATTACAGACATTCACCACTACATCTAGTTTTCTACAGTGCTATGGTTCAAAGCCAAGGCTCCATACATGTTAGAAAATCAGTCTACCAAGTAAACTAGACACCTATGTTTATTTTATAAGTTACATATCCATAGATAACTCAAAATAGATTGCTGGTTCTCTATATTTTATGTCATCTGAGATATTACTTCTACTATGGGCTTTAATAATGGCAGGTATAGTATCCAAAGGTGGATGTTTTCACATAATAATAAGAATGCTATGAGTCTGCTGCCCCTGCCTGATAAAGAGGCAGAAGAAACCTAGGCATCAAACTTGCTTGCATTATCCAGTCATGAAGCTTCAAATCTTCAAGCTGACTTTAGGACACAGCAGTTTCTAGTGGTTCTCCAGCAGAACAGTAAACCTGAATGTTATAAATAGGTTGTTTGGTCAAAATATTGACAACCTAATTGAAAAATATATATCCTACTGTTTCACTGTTTGCTAGGCTGTGAAATGAGACAGAAACCCCAAGGAATCACAGAAGGCTTCATATGACCTGCCACTTTGACTTATGTAACTGCATTACCCCTGTGAACAAAAAGACCTTGCTTATTTTTAGTTTCTTATTTTCCCCCCATCAACTTGGTGTGTGAGGCAATTGTAAACAACAAATTTTGAGAAGACAAAAAAAAGTCGTTAAAACTTTCTCAGCTTGTCTTCATCTGAGTTCTTAAAGAGACAGAGATGAGAAAAGTTCTTGGATATTTATCTCTGCTGAATGTATCCACAGATGAGAATAAAAAAGTCAAACAACCTGTGGGAAAATTGAGTTTAAATACTTGCCATGTTCCCACACTCAGCCATTCTTGAATAATGATTAATTACTCCCAAGCATGCTGTGGAAAAATAAATGGAATCTGTTGACGATTTTGTCCAGTGACCCTGAAATAGATATTAAGCACTACTTTGAACATGTTTCTTGGAGAGATTAAAACCTGAAAGATGGTATATTGCTTCCTTTTTCATTGCTGTGACAGAACATATCATAAAAACAAGTTACGGAACTATTTATTCTGGCTCAAGGTTCAGGTGGCTCAGTCGATCATGGGTGGTGAGACACAGCATTCGGCAGTTGATAGAAGAAAGTGTCTGTTGCAACATGTTATATCCTGTTGGCAGTCAGNGAGGGGAATGTTGTGTTCAGCTGGCTTCCTCCTAACTTTTATTTCTATCTGAGACTCCAGCCAATGAGATGCCATNGCCCACATTCAGGATTGGTCTTCCCTTCTCAGCTAATCTCTCTAGGAATGCCCTTATAAATGCAAAGAAAGCTTGTGCCCCTTTAGTATCTTCATGATTTTTTTAACTTTGAGAAACAATGTATTTATTTANTACTATTTATTAGTTCTTTGAGAATTTCAGAAATTGTGCTTTGATCATGTTCAACCCCTTTACTCAACTCTTTCCAGATCCATGCCATTTCCCCTACCCACCCACTTTGCGTCCTGTAGCCAGAAGGTTTCTCTGGTCCCACCCAGCCCTGCAGTCCCGCCCAGCCCCCAGCCCCGCGGTCCTGCAGCCACTTATAAAATAATAAATCAGAGGCTTAATATTATTTATAAATTTTATGGCCTATGGCAGGATTCTTGCTAGTTGGCTTTTTCATTTAAATTAACCCATTTCCATAAATCTATGTTTTGCCACATGGCTGTGGCATTATTGGTCTGCTGACATCCTGCTTCTCCTTGGGCCACAGCTAGGCAGCTCTCTCTCCTCTCCTTTTTTCTCTCCATATATCTGCTTGGATTTCCCACCTGCCTCTTTGCTGCCTTGCCATAGGCCAANGCAGCTTTATTTATCACCCAATCAGAACAACACATATTCACAATATACAGAAAGACATCCCACAGCATCAATGTGTTTGTTCCATTAATTTGTTTGTTCTGAAGGTTTATGGATATAAGGCCTTCAACTGGAGCATGGTCAATTTACCATTGGCTACACATTTAGAGAAAAGTGACTCTTCTCCCAGGAGCTAACAATTGCCAATAGTACCACACTTTGAGGTAAGACGTCATGCCTAACTCCCCTTTCCATGCTGGGATTTGGTTTGACTTGGGCTACATATCACATATGTGCTGCAAAAATCATGATGAGTTCATAGGTGCAACTGCCCTGTTGAGTCTACAAAACACTGTTTTCTTGAAGTTGTCCATTGCCTCTGGCTCTTGCTCTCTTTCTACACCTACTTCTCCAATGATCTCTGAGCCTTGAGATGAAATGTGTTATATATGTTTCATTTAAAATTAAAACCTTTAGTCTCTTGTTTTCTGTGCCTTAGGCAGTTATGGGTCTCTGTATGAATCACTGTCTACTGCAAAGAGAAGTTCTTCTGATGATGGTTGAAAGATTCATTAATCTATGGCTGTAGGGATACATCGTTAGAAGTCAGTTAAATACTCTCTCTACTTAGAAAAATAATAGCAGTAGATTTTCCCTGAGGACCTCTGACATGTCTAATCATAGATTCATGTCCTGATAATGATGCCAGAAATAGTTTCACCTTGTGGAATGGGACTTAATTTCAATTGGAAAGTGATTGGTTATTACCATGAAGTTCATGCCACTGTTGCACTAGTGTGCATGTCTTTCTTTGCCAGTCATCAATATAGCTTGTAAGGGTTCTACAACTCAGGTATGAGGTGTCTTCATCAATGTGGTTTTATGTTCAGGTTATAGGATGTAAATAAGAGCAATGG
>LZPO01056468.1:0-15417 GCA_001675575.1 Neotoma lepida
GTGTGTGTGTGTGTGTGTGTGTGTGTGTGTGTGTGTGTGTGTGTAAAACAATAACTAAAAGGGAGGTCATGAATTTGAGAGGGAGTTAGGGTACACAGGAGGAGTTACAGTAGGGAAAAGGAAGGGTGAAAAATGAAGTAAATACTGTAATGGTGTATGAAATTCTCAAAAAACTAAAAACTATTTAAAAGGAAACACAAAACAAACAGCTCCTCCCACTAAGTTTGTACCCTTCTGCTTAAAACAGCACTGCTGAGAATCCCCTGCAGGTGTGGCCCAAATAAAAAGACAACAGTTTCTAGTTCCTTCAAAACCAGNTTGTTACAACTTCAGGTGAAATGACTAATGTTAGCATATTGATGTAAGACGGATTTTCTAAATGGTCTTATTAAATAAAACACAGAAGCAGAGATAGAGGTGAAAGTCTGACAGAGATCAGAGGAATTAGGAACAGCTACCAGCCTCACCTTAGACTGCCGCCGCTGCCTCTCCCAAAATGGAGAGTGTCCCAATTCCTTATACCTCCACATCTATATCCCTTTCTGTTCTGTTCTCCCATTGGCTCTTTCAGCCTAGCTACATCACTTCCTCTTGTCGCCCATCTATCACTTCCTGCCTGTCTGTATAGACCTCCAGAATTCTATGGTTGATGCTGGGATTAAAGGCATGTGTCTCCACACTTGACTGTTCCTAGTGTTACCTGGAACTCACAGGGATTCAGACAGACCCTGCTTGCTAAGTGATAGGATTAAGGGCATGTGCTAATTTTGCAAGGCTAGTGGCTGACCTTGTTCCTCTGATCCTCAGATAAATGTTATTGGGGGACATAGATAAAATACCACCACATATTGATTTTTAAATTGTGTTCCTGCTGTCTGAGATCAAACAAATATTACCTGGGAGAACACATTGTGTACTGAGATATTCCTAGGTTGTGGTTAAATGGCGAACACAGATGTAATTTCTTGTCCCCTGTGGAAGTCCTATTGCATATCAGTATTTTTACCAGTCTCTCTTGCACATTCAAATGTCAGGTCAGCTTTACAAAGATACCTAGCACACAGCCTATTCTGTAGGTAGGGGTAGCACATTGCTGTGTACTGGACATTTGTTCAGCAGTCTGGAAGTAATACAAATATTGAAGGCCACAACACTCTCTAGACGTTGTGTTTCTTTTCCTATAGGAAAGTGAGGAAATTGGAGATATTCAGAATCTACTTGGTGATGGTTCAAGCTCACCTTAGAAAGAGGACTTATGTAGGACCCCAGTCACATAGCATGTTTAAGCTTTTATTTTTATTTGTATGTGTGTTGGGGGAGGGATATGTGCATAGAAGTGCAGGTGTCCTCAAAGGCCAGAGGCAGTGGATTAGCCTGTGTCTGGAGTTACAGGTAGTGAGCTGCCTGACATGGGTGCTGGAAACCAGAACCTGGGTCCTCTGCAAGAGCAATATGTGCTCCTAAGCACTGAACCATCTCTCCATTCTCAGCCATGCAGTTACTAATTTGCCTATTAATACTGTTAAAAATTAAAGCAACAGTGTACTGAGGACTATTATATACTTGTCACAATCTAAGGACTTCCTAGTCAGTATTTATAAACATGTAGGCTACACTGCAAACTGGATATTACCATTCCCATTTGTAAGATAAGAGAATTGTGACTCAGAAATGTTGAAGAATTTAACCCAGTTGTACCTCTCATAACTAATTTACCACGGATAATAAGTAGAAATCAAACAAAAGTGTTCTCCACACAACCCACAACATGGACTGAAAAGTTGTGTAACTGTCAAGGTGGATGGGCGAAAGCCCACAAGGCCTCAACCCTACACAGAGGACTACAGGTGGCAACTACGGAAGGCAGGGAGCAGGAAAGAAGTCCTGCTGGGATTATACAGCCCCAAAACATCCACACAATGAGCATTGCACAAACTGAGCAGGTTATGTTTAGAAATACATGTACACACAATCACATANGTGCATGCAACAACAATTAATGAGAAAAGAGGCTATGAATTTGAAGGAGAGCAAGGGATGGTTTATGGGAGGATTTGGAGGGAAGAAAGGGAAGGGAGAAGTGATGTAATTATAATCTCAAATATAAAAGAAAAATGGAAAAATATTTAAAAGGAAATGAAGTCGTTCTCATGAGTCAACTTTAAATTAATCTCTAAATCCAAGACTCCTACAGTTTTCTGAATATATTCTTTTGATCTAGAAGCTACATGAACACATGACCCTCTTTCAAAAGGCTTTGGCCAAGTAGGGTTTCTTTAAAGCTGCAAAGTCAAGGAGATTCTAAGTTGGAATTCTGTTTTATCATAGCTTTTATGGTGTCAGATGAACCACATCAGTGTGTCCCCTAGAAGAATGTTAATGGGACCCATGTTGTGTGTTACAGAGGTCTAGATCCCTAACAACATAGAGACAATTCTTAGAATCTCTAAAATCCCATTTTGTTTAAAAAAATTTCANTGTAGAAATGTAAATATTTTAAACAAATCCTCTGGAATATATTTGTGANTACTGGGTTTAATCTGAGGAAATGTTCATGGTTTTACAGAGTTTTTAATTCTCTTCCAATGGTTCTGGTACTGCCCTGAAAAGCATTGTATATTGTGGAATCATCACATTGATGACTGATGATGATGGTTTTAAGTGTGGAAAGTGAACTTCTCTGAGAAGGTAAAAACCACATCTGAGATGAAATTAGGGGAAGAGTAGTGGTGGGTGGAGTGGGAAGAGGTGGTGTGAAAGGTGTTGGACCTCACATGTGCTGAGTGTGTGCTGTTCTCTGGGTAATACATGATGCTACTGGACCTCACATGTGCTGAGTGTGTGCTGTTCTCTGGGTAATACATGATGCTACTGGACCTCACATGTGTTGAGTGTGTGCTGTTCTCTGGGTAATACATGATGCTACATAAATGAATGCCATTTCTCTATTCTTGTCTTGATAATGTCTAGTAAAAAATCATATATGTAACTAAACTGTTCAGATACCTGTGATTTTTGTCATGGTTGGACAGTGAATTTGGGAATTCTCATTCATGATCACTCATGCTATGGAGGTTTCTCTGTGGAGAAGTGGCCAACTATCAAGAGCTGAAGTCTTTTTTTGTAGTATATCAAGTGTAAGAGAAATTTTTCAACTGGATAAAAGGGAGAAATTATTCAGAAGTATGAATAGAATTATCTATTTGGTAAATATGAGCATAAATTGATTAACAGAAACACAAATGATTTTTATGCAAATGCATCTTAAAAACAGAAGAAAGACATTATATACTTATAAAATGAAAAAAGGGTTCACCAAATTGGGAAAAATGGAAGAGGATCATGGAGTATTATAAGAACAATATGAAAGATTTGGAAGAATGAAGAATTGGCATAGGGAACACCAACATACTGTATCTTCTATATGGCATTTGAAAAGAAATGGACGTTGCTATCAAGTCACACTGTGGTTAAAACATCAATGGCTTTATTCCATAACATTTAATGATATGGCCAATGTTAATATTTGTACCTTCTGTGCCATTGCTATAAATATTTTCAATCTGTCAAAAATAAGTATATTTTAGGTCCTTACTCTTTCTTAAATTTGGTAGTTGGCATACAACTAGGTTGAATTCTTTTGTCAGAATTTAATTATNACTTTAAAATACTGCTAATTTTAGAGGCAAACACTCTAGAACTCTCTTCATTTAATTGGATTATGGTGTGAAGAGGTGAATATCAACTTGTTCATCATGGTTAGCAATGATATGAAAGCTGTGGATTGAATTTTTGATATCTGATATTCTTATATTAGCTGCAAACAATAGTTTGCTTGCAGTTCTCAACTGTAGCACTTCTCTGGACTCTATGACTGAATAAACTTTTGGTTTTCAAAACCACACTTTATTTCTAAGCTGGTAAGTTTTAAAAACACAGCTGCAGAAGGGGCAGACTTATTTTGTAGAATTAATTACACTTTTAATTCATACCAAGCATTGAAGATCAGAATGTGAGTGACACTTGAGTAGACTTCTAGGATTTTTATTTTCATAACCCTGTCTATGTTAAAATGGAGGTTCCTGTTGAGTGCTTATGGTGTCATACCTGCCCTGTCCATCCAGAGTTCAACCAATATGAGATAGTTTATTGGAGCACTTTTTTCTTCAACGTAGATGCTGTTCAGTAAAGATGCTCATTAGCAGGAGCCTAATAAGCCATGTGTCTTTTCGTTGTGTTTCCTGCAGCTGTGATGGGACACTCTGATGAGAGAGCAACTTAGGGAAGAAAGAGCTTCTTTTAAGCTCATAATTTCAGGTTACAGCCCATCATTGTAGGAGAGTCAAGGGTGCAGGAATTTGAAGCAGCTCATCGCATCCACATTTAAGAGCAGAGAGAAAAATGAATGCATGTATATGTGCTTGTGTTTGTGCTTGGTTCTTCACCATTCTCACACAGTTCATGCTCCAGCCCACAAACTGGTGCTGCCCACATTCATTTCAGAATGTTTCAAGTCAGTCAACCCCATCAAAAAATCTTTTATTGNCATGTCCACAGGTCAACAATATTCCTACAGCTCCTCATTGTGACTCTCTTCCCAAGTGATTCTAGATTGTATCAGGGGAGCAATTAAAACTGGCTATCACAGATGTAAAATGCAAGTGTGGTTCCCGGCTGATATGTACTGACATTTATGTCCAGGCCTGTGTTACATGGGCACTAATAGAAAGTGGTGTTANCTTNTTTAGTTTTCTCGTGTGTGATGTTTATATTTTAGACTCAGAAAGATAGTACATATAAAGATGATACAAACAGTTGTAGTATGTTCTCTTCACTAGAAAGGATGAAAAGTTGTAATGCATTTCTCTCAGAATGTTGAGTAGAGGTGGTAGACTCAGTAGAATTCACCAATTAAAGAAGAGTACATGAGCCAGGCATGGTGGTATGGCATTGAAGAGGCAGGAGGATAACAGATTCAAGGCAAAACAAGCCCAGATTGTATAGTGAAACCCTGTCTCAAACCTACAAACAATCAAAACATGTAGTACTACCAATGCAATTGGTAACAAGACTTTTCTAAAAACTCTGTCATTGATGTAGTTGTTAATCCATTATAATCCATTATTGTAAACTGAGAGCCAAAGATGCATTTTCCATTAATTTCTTAGTGTCAGTATCGTTCAAATGCCTCACAAGAAGGACATAGTATTACTTTGTTCACTCAAGTTCTACTGGATGATTCTAGACACATTCAGAAGACCTTGGAAGAACATTTCTAACATTTTATGGATGATAATAAGGCAAGGGAAATGAGTCAGGGGAAAGTGCGATAACCCCGAGCTGAATTAGAATGATTATAATTACAGCTATGTGTTTAGCTTTTGATTGGGAATTATTTATTAATAATTGATGCTTTAATAAGAAACTATGGAAAAATTTATAGCAATGAAATATTCTAAGTTGTATAATAGGGGAATTACCCCAGATCAGCCATCACTTATTCATTAGAGTAATAGTTCTTGGGTGGAAAGGTATGTGCAAACACTGTGCTCAGTGTTAGTGGTGCCAGAGGCAGCAAAATAGACCACCTTTTCAGGTTGATAGATGGAGCCTAATGACTACAAGTAAAGTGAACAATTAAATACTTAACCAATTATTTAACTTTCCTTAAGAATTTCTGCGGTTTGTTGGAAACATAGATGAGTAACAGCTTTTCAAATAATTTAATACCTTGAATTTGAGTTCCCTAGAAGAATATTTATAGCAGTATTACAGTAATAGCATTCACCTATTGAATGTCCATCAGCCAGCATTATAGAATTTTTTATAATTTTTTTATAACCCTCAAGTTTTCTCATTTAGAACCCACAATATTAAAATAGCAGAAAATTGAAATAAAATCTACGGGGCTTTTGTTTGTTTTTATTTTAAGCCAAGGTTTCACATACTCCAGGATAGCCTAGAAGTTTTTATAGAGACTGGGCTAGCCTCAAACTTGTGGTGATCTTCCTGTCTCTGTCTCCCAAGTGCTGTCACTACAGATTATGTGTCACCAGGCTTTGTGGGCAGAATATGTAAACAGAGGTTTCTTTCTGTCCCGCCCTGTCCCACAGCTGCTTCCAAATAATCAGAGGTTTTTATTGATTATAAATGCTTAGCCACTAGCTCAGGCTTATTACTAACTAGCTCTTAGATTTAAATTAACCCATTTCTATTAATCTATTCATCGCCACGTGGCTTCGTACCTTATCTCAGTATGACATCATCTTGTTCCCTCTGTGTCTGACCGAGGATCCTGACTCTGCCCTTTCTCCTTCCTATCATCCTTAGTTTGGTTGCCCTACCTATNCTTCCTTCCTGGCTATGGGCCAATCAATGTTTTATTAAACCAATTCATGTGGCAAATCTTCACAGTGTACAAGAGGATTATTCCCATAGCAATCCTTGGACAAAAATCAAGAGATTTCTTAAAAATTAAACTGTATTTGTAACTGTATTTCTTCTAAAATTGAAAATTCTGTGAAAGTACAGGCTTTCATTCCCATGTACATCTGTGATTATTCAGTATCAGAGTGAATAAATTTTGTTTTTAAACTTAAGTTTTACTTTCTCCTTTGATTCCAGGATTTGCATGACCATATCAATTTATCTTCCTGTATTGGATGCTTAGAGCTGAATACAGTAATTCATTTGAAACTGGAAAACACAGAAAATATAACTCCAAACAGGTTGCTCATGGGGAAGACCAGTGCACAGATGTTCCTCATTTGAACTGGGTGGGGCTAGCTTCATTTTCCAGCAGCAAAGAGCCTCTCCTGAACATTCTTCCTAGCCTTTTCATGTTGCATATTAATGACACTACTTCTTAGTGTCTTAGCTATTTTAATTATTTTCATTTAAAAATTATTTTGTAATAATGCTTGCTAAATTGATATTGCACTAAAAAGATATTTTATCCACCCATATTTTAAGCAGTGTAATTACTGCTTTGGGAAGATGATCTAATCTCCTTGGTCTCAAACTTNATTATGCCTTATAATCAACTGGAAAGCTATACAAAATGCANGTTTCTTCCAGACCCAATAAGTTTCATTTCTAACAAGTTCTGAGTAGATTCTGATTCACTGTAAAACCCTAAAACCTGACTAAGCCATAGCTCAATGTACTCTATTCAAAAAGAAGCATTAGAGGAAAAAAATATCAAATCCAGGCCCAGTGGTCTTGAAGCTTAATTGTTGATTTTAACAAATTATTTCATATGGGAGAGTCTCTCCAAAATTTCATTGCAGATGAGTCTGCTTAACTCTTTACCAGCTAATAGGTCCAGGAATGCAGCGCCTGTTGGCCAGGGGTCCACGAGTACAGTACCTGTTGGCTAGGGGTCCACGAGTGCAGTACCTGTTGGCTAGGGGTCCAGGAGTGCAGTACCTGTTGGACAGGGCTCCAGGAGTGCAGTGCCTGTTGGCTAAGGGTCAAGGAGTACAGTGCCTGTTAGCTATGGATCCAGGAGTGTAGTGCCTGTTGGCTAGGGGTCCAGGAGTACAGTGCCTGTTGACCAGGTGTACAGGAGTACAGTGCCTATTGGTTAGGGGTCTGGGAGTACAGTTCCTGTTAGCTGTGGGTTCAGGAGTGCAGTGCCTGTTGGCCAGGTGTACAGGAGTACAGTGCCTGTTGGCCAGGGGTCCAGGAGTACAGTGCCTGTTGGCTAGGTGTACAAGAGTACAGTGCCTGTTGGTTAGGGGTCCTGGAGTGCAGTTCCTGTTAGCCATGGGTCCAGGAGTGCAGTGCTTATTGGGCAGGCATCCAGGAGTGCAGNACCTATTAGCTAGGAGTCCAGGAGTCCAGTGCCTATTAGCTAGGAGTCCAGGAGTACAGTGCCTGTTGGTCAGAGGTCTAGGAGTACAGTGCCTGTTGGCAAGCATCTCCTCCAAATTGGGAGGAATCAGTGTACATATACTATTCCTTCTTTACTAAGAACTGATGTTTCTCTTCCAGGAGAGAAAATTCAGATAAATAAGCTAATTCATAAGCAAAAATACATAGTACCATCCCCCTCCACTTTGTTCCCAAGAAAGCTGAGAATAGTAACCCATTGATCACAAAGGAATGTATGTAATGCTGTTGCTGGTGGCAGTAGTTTGAGAAATATGAAGTTGAAATGGAGGGACGTGATTATGAATGGCTGAGTAGATGGAGGATACCAGGGACATCATCCAGAAGTTTATGAAATTCTTATCAAACACAATTTAGTATTTTAGAGAAATGAGTTTTAAAGCTTAGAATCTGGGATCAAAGAATTCTCCATAAATGCCTGCTCACCTGCAGATTCTACCACTATCCTTCTAGAAAAGAGATCATACTGCATTTGCCTGCTGAGAGTAAGAACTTCAGCCGTCAGTAAGAAGACAGNGTTGAGAAAAGACCGTAAGGACTGGAGGTCTCAGGGCATATCTGTATAGGTTATTTTCATTCATATTTTACAGTGCTGATATAGAACCTAGAACCTTGGGCACGCTAGAGAAATGTTCTACTGTTGAACAGTGTCTTCAGTACTGAACCAGCTTTGGAAAGACACTTTATTGTTTTTTCCATGCATTTTCATAAAAGTTTTGCGATTGTCACAGTTTTTAAAAAACATTTGACAATAAGATTCAATTCCCATTTTCCATTAATTTGGGAACCTAGACTGTGTGCTCTTGTTTNACTTTTTAAAAATCGATCTTAAAGTGAAATATGATACATAATTCAATTTCAAAAGAACTTGCTCAATTAAATTATATTTATTATATTGAGATTTTTTAAAATTGTCCTTTTACTTTTATTTTTGCACTAGTTTGTTAAGATTATTGTAAAAGAAAATGTCTGCCTCCCCAAATCAATAAAACTGGTCTCATGAATGGCTGTAAAAAAAAATTTTTGTTGCATTTCTTTACCAGCAGTTTTGAGATGATGTTGAGTTTTTTGATATGAAACCCTGGTGCTCAGTTTCCAGGGTGATAGTTTTGATGATGCTTATTTTTCTAATGGGAGATAAGCTTCAACTGCTATATGAGAGGCCCAGTATATTTCATACTAAAATAAATTTTTGTTGTCAAGACTTACATGGAAGGCAGGGCAGCTAATGAAGGTTGAATAAGTACATTCTGTAGTGAGCTATAAAACGTGGTCCAACTGAAGACACATTGGACAGCTGTTTCCAGGAACCTCAGAGAAATAGGATAATTACTTGATATTCTGGAGTTTTATTCTATTTTTGCTTATAAAAAGCATAAAGATCATTTTTGTCAATTGTGGACTGTGGGTGTAATTAAACATGAAGTGACAAAAGATGTGTAGGCATCTATTATGTCAATTTATGATTGTGTTATTTGTCTTACATGTTTTTCCACAATTTTTATATATTCTGTTAAAAACACTCTGAAAAAAGTAGCCAATCATTCCATTTTAACCAGTAATTCATTTGAAACTTTATTCTGAAAACATAAAGTGACATATTTTTATCGTTTTGGTGAGGGGCGAGATAGTGTAACTGGAGGACATGAATGCTAGAGATACTCAGGTAATTATCTGGTTGCCTTACACAGGTCTCCTTAGAACCAATGCTTCTGTTATAGAGACACAGAAAGAGAAAGCAGCAGTGATGGCTGGACGGGAAGCATTGGTTAGCAGAGGAGTTTATTTCATTGTGACATTTTCACATAGATCATCAAACTTTCTTATCATTCATCCCTCTCTTGCCCTCCCTTCATCCCTGGTGTTTTCTTTCCTCTCCCCATTTCTTCCCCTTCTGCTTTTATGATATGTACAGTGTATAATGTGTATCCTCTTGCCCTCTCTCTCTCTTTGCCCCTCTATTCTTTAAATATCATCTTCATGTCTCACAGTTTCCTTTCTATTTTGATGCCCTACATATACATACACATATACATATACATATACATGTCTTACATAAATACACACATACATTTAAATTAACACTCCACATATGAGAAATATTTGTCTGAGTCTAGCATGTTTTACGTAAAATGATTATACTTAGATCCATAAACTTTCTTGAAAATGCCATAATTTCATTCTTTATAGCCAAATAAATTCTGTTGTGCACATGTACCCCATTATCTTTTAATCCATTCATATATTGATGAACCTCTGGGCTGATTCTATATCTAGATACTGCAGTAATGAGCATGGCTGTGCCTAGTGCTGGCCTATAGTCCTCTGGGTATATAGCAACAGTATTGTAGGAGCTCCAATGACAGCTCTGGTTTTAGTTTTTTGAGGAAACGCCACACTGATTTCCATCCTGGCTGCACTAGTTTTATTTCCCACTTGAGGTGTATGGGGTTTCCTTTGTCTAAAATGCTTATTAGCATTGTTGTCANTTGCCATCTAGATGACATCCATCTTGATTGAGGGAAGATGGAATCAAAGCAATTTTAATTGGTGTTTTCCTGATGCCTAAGGATGTTTTCGACTATTTATTATCTGAATTTATTTCTTCCTTTGAGAACTATTTTTAAGTGTATTAGTCCATTTAATGATTGTCTGATTGCTTTATTGGTATTTAACATTTGGAATTCTTTATAGAATGTAGATAATACCTGTCAGATGTGTAGTTGGCAAAGAATTCCTCCCATCTGTGGACTAGTCTCTTCAACTCTGCCTATGTGAAATATTTTTCAATTCTTCATAAATAAAGTTTGCACAGCACAGGAAAATATTATCAGAGGGCAAACAGCCACAAAATGGGAGAATATCTTCTAGCTATACACNGGACAAAAGGGCTAATATGCAGAATTTCAAAAAGAATTGCAGAAATTAGATATCAAGGAAATAAAACTGCCAACCAACAAGTAGGCTAGTGAATAGAAGAGAGAGTTTTCAAAAGAAGAAACACAAATAGATGGCAACAAATTTTTTAAGTGTTTAATATACTTAGCCATCAAGAAAATGCAAGTTGAGCCGGGCGGTGGTGGCGCACGCCTTTAATCCCTGCACTTGGGAGGCAGAGGCAGGTGGATCTCAGTGAGTTCAAAGCCAGCCTTGTCTACAGAGTGAGTTCCAGGACAGCCAGGACTGTTACACAGAGAAACTCTGTCTCAAAAAAAGTCCAAAAAATAAAAAATAAAAGAAAATGCAAGTCGAAGTGATTTTAAGATACTACCTCACCCTAGCCAGAATGGCATTCATCAAAAAATCTGACAAATACTGGAAAGACTGTTTAAAGAAAGAAACCCCTATCCACTGTTGGTGGGGGTGTAAATTAATGCAACCATTTTGGAAATCAACTTGGAGATTCCTCAAAAAACTAAAAATAAAACTAGCAGGTACCCCAGCCCCAGTTGTATTACTTGACATACACCCAGGGAACTCTGTGCCCTACTGTAGAGATCTCTGCACCCTATGATTATTGCTGCTCTATTCACTATGGCAAGGAAGTGGGCTCAACCTAGTAACCTGTCAGCCAATGAATGGGTAATGAAAATCTGGTACATGTTTAAAATGGAATACTATTCAATTCTAAAGAAGTAAAACACAAAATTACAGAAAAATGGGTGGACTTAAAATGTACTAATATTAATTGAGGTCATATAATATCAGAAAGAAAAAGATTTAGCCTATTACAAATATGTACATATGTAAACAAATACATGTGGTTAAACTATAACCTGTAGAAAGAAGAAAAATAAAAGATAAATATTAAGTGGTGAAGAAGGATTAAATCCAGGTGCACACATTAAATCATGGACAGGTATAGCGAGATATGCAAGTCCGGGATCAGGTCAGGTTTATTAACAGATGAAATCAATAAGGTACACTCATGACACAGAACAAGATTGATGCTGCTGATGATCCAGCTGTCACTGTCCTGTTGTTCTGCCCAAGGGAGATGGGAACCAAACTGCAAGCCACGATTCTCCATGGTTTGCGGTCTGCTCTGACCACCCAGGAGAGAGCGCCATCCTTCCCCACAGGTTTTTGAGGGGTCTTCTCTTCAGAGAAGACCGTGCCTATTGAACCAAACCACTCCATTCAGTTGGTCATTGGACCTAATGGCAGAATTCTCACAACAGACATGGAATAATGAAACCAATATAATGCTAATGAATTGTTTTTCTGGGTTTAACTGTCATTAATTTTTCACTTTTTTGTGTTCAATGAATCCACAAAAATATAATTAATAGTAGAAGTGTAAGATCCAATGTGAGGCTGCACAGCTTCAGAAAGCTGTTCTAACCGTAGAGAAGTTCATCAAGAGTGTCTGGCTAATCTCATGTGTGATGTTTTGTATTTATAAGCACTTCACGAAANAGTTTTAACTATAAATAAAAAATCATTTTACAATCTTTGTGAATGGATGTCTAAAAGGTTTTCTGGTAGATATATAGGAGATATATCCTATAGTGCGAAACACTATAGAATAAATATTAAAAGAATGAAACAATAATAAAAGAACAGCATTGCATCCCTCCACAAAGCTGCCCTGGTTGGAAGAGCAGCTCATGTGAAGGAAGCAGCTCCCATAGAGCCGTTGTCAACAGTCAGCTTCNACCAAGTCTAAAGGGCTCTGTGTGGTAACCACTCAGTATAGCATCCCTATTTGATGGCAGTATTTCCAGCTCTTGAATTTTATACATGCATATTTTTAAAAAGGAAATATGAAACATATTTCCCACTGATAGAAACATTAAGGTTTTGTTGTTTTGCTTAAATCCAAGGACATTAAAAAAAAAAACTATTTTAACACTTTTGTGAGTTAGCTGTCCAAATAATGCCTTCTCTGGAAGAAGAGTAATGGACAGAAATTAATCTACACAGGAAAAAGAATCCAGCCATTATTGTCATGATTTCCCTTTGCCAGAATTCTGTGTGNCCAGCTTTGCATTTCCTGGTTCCCACAGCCTTGTTGTGATGTGATTCCTCTCCCTGCTGATTGGTCTGGGGACTTTCCTGTCCCTGTCCCTGCTGATGCTGGTGCTGAGTCCTTTAGACAAGGAAGAAAAACTTGCATGATGAGGGGTATCACTTTTGTATTTGTCCTTGGAACTAGTTAGATGCCCGTATTCCATCTTGGGATGCTGAATTTATTTTTTTGCAGAGGAATCATTATTATAAATGTATGCCAGAGACTATCAAACTTTTTTGAGAGGCTGTGCATCCCATTTACCTTACAGGTGAAGTCTGTAATGTGTGTTGGCCTGAAACTCTATTGACATGCTATTNTTATACAAAACTGAGGTATATATTTCAGCCATCCAAGGTATAAATAGGCACTGGCCATTTGTACTTGGGCAGTGAACATACTGATTGACTGATTTATAGGTGCAGATATTCACTTATCCTTGGCATATAAAAAAGTATCAACATTTTTCTTTTATAGGTGAAGTGGCCTGAGGGACTAAGAGAGGAAAATATTGCAGTTCTAAGCCACACTTTGGTTTTTGTCTTAAGTATAGCAGGAACTGGAAGCAAGAAAATTGATAGGTGGTCTAAGATCATGTTAGGATTTGTGAAATGGACAAAATAAACACAGTTTAAAAAGACAACAAGCCAAACCTTCATAAATTTTTTATTCTGGGGTGTGCTTGTTTTCAGAAACTACCTCTGCTAAATCTCCTGTCAGTGCTGAAACTCGAAGGCAGAGAAGCTTCGAGTCCTCCAGCCAACTGCAGTGTAGCCAGAGAAACAGGCAACCAAAATAGAACACCAGGATTGCTGTGCGTGGGTGAGGCAGAAACCACATTATGAGCAAAAGCTTCCAGTATTATTTTAGAACCAATACAGCTCTGCACTTCTCTGCTCTCTCTTCCAAAAACACATACTACAGAAATAAAATGAAATGAAATGTGTGTGCACTCTCCTTCTCTGGGTTAGGATTCTTCTTTTTTCTTGATTTCCTTTCTTTGGGGGTNAGATTCCAGTATGAAAACTCAGCATGGAAAACAAGTTGAGGAAGGAAAGAGTTAATTGCTTTTAAGGCNCTGCAATAGAGAATTATGGTTTGAAAGATAGAGGCTGGACAGCTGGCTTTGCTGGGGTATTTTTAAATGCATTAATGCAGGCTCCAATCACTCGGCCATGCTTGACCTATTTTTGGCTCAGGCCGACCATTGTTCTATTTCTGTGCCTGTGGGCCATGCTGTTGTTGATTCATATGCAAATGGATTATCACTAGCTTTAGCCAACTTGAGCTGAGAGAGACTGAGAAAGGGAAGGGAGAGAGGCACAGACAGATNGGAGGACACCCTCTGGAGCCACTTGCAGAATGAGGATCTCTCCTTGAAACCCTAGCAGTCCAGGGAGCTAGACGCCAGGTTTAATTGTTTTCTTTCTTTCTTTTCTCCTCCCATGGGTAGACTTAATATTTTTGTACTTATTCTTACAAAGAAATAACCCCGAAGCACATTCCTGTTGCCCACCTGCTTTTAGTTTCCAGGATAACCCAAAACTCCAGCGAGCTACAGCATCCACTGTGCTCCTTCTGCTTTGCACACAGGTTGGTAATTGGGGAGGGGGTGGGAAAGAGCCCAGGTCTTTTTTAAAAGAGTATGTCCATCTAAGCAGAAAGGAAATCATTGTGGAAGTTGATCCTCCGCTTGCTTGCTGTTTCTCCTTGGGGAGGAGGGAGGACCAGTCAGGGCAGCTCCTGGGACCAGAGCACGGAGCAGTGATGAATCTTTCATGGAGCTGAAGTAAGAGTGATTGGAGTATGCTGCAGACAATTTACGAGAGTGACTCCTGTGTTTCCTCAGATGGAGTGGCCGGACGAGAGCAGCTCTTGGCTCAGCAAAGAATGCACAGTATGATCAGCTCAGGTATGGTCTCTTTTATAGCTGGGATGTTTGTTTTATTTTTGAAAAGGCTGGAGGGCAGGCTAGTAGGGAAATGAAGGGAAAGCAGCTTGCTTAAGGAATTGCTTTTTCGGTGCGATGTTGATGGTTTTTCTTGTTGCTATTGAAAGGTTTAACTTAGATCCTTCCTTTACCCTTTCCCTGCANGTCCTGAATGTGTTTAGGGAAGGCTGCTTCTGAATGAAATTGCAAAGTATTGCTACTGGTGCAAGAAGACATTGAGAGAAGTAAAAGGAAGGTGTTTGCCTTACTGGGCAGCTAGAGAAAGGAGACCTGTGCTGACTGTAAACACATGCTAGTGGGACTTGAAGTTCATCATGGGGCTTCAGTTTAAATCACAGCTTAGCCAGCTGGATGATTTTATGTTTTCAGTGTGCATACACAAGCACAACTATTTATAGACCTACCTTCTGAAGTATGTGTCTAAGGAGTTCTCAGGTAGTTTTATTCTTTCCCTAATGTGACTTTTTCTCTGAAGCTTGAAATGAACCTGTTTTGGATGAAATAGAATTATAACCAGATGCTTATTTTAATTTAGCCCCAAACACTTGGGAAGTCTAGCATT
>LZPO01056470.1:5105-17605 GCA_001675575.1 Neotoma lepida
GGTAGCCCAGGCTGGCCTCAAACTCACAGAGATCTGCCTGCCTCTGCCTCCCAAGTGCTGGGATTAAAGGCGTGTGCTTGACAGCATATTTTTATTATAGTCAATTTTAAAACATAATTATTCAAAGTAAAACTNGATATGAATAAATTTTATTTTAATATTTTATTAGATATAATAAATGATGTACTCAAGATTTTAAGTACTGCTATGACCAGTAGGCATATAAATAAATGCAATAAGTGAATGGTAGAATTGAATCATTAATTGCTCAAAATTATATCCTTCAAGACGAGAACTGTCATACANGAACATCCAACTGCAAAAGTATCTCTTTATACTCTTACTTTTAAAATTAGGGCTGTTCCTAGACAGCTAGACTGCTCAAAAACAATTAACATCCACTGTACAGTATCTAAATACTGTTTTTACGTCAAGAAATATAAATATGATTCAAGAAATATAAATACGTAGAACCTATCTATGTGAGTTGACTAAGATCATCCCTAAGAAAAAATTCTCACCTTGTAGAAATACATGCAGAAATCTATTCACATTTACAACATTTACAATTTTTCTGTTCAAACTTTAAACAAGTTAACACAAGACATGATTTCTCAAAGAGAAATTCTCATAAATTATAGATGATTTTCTTTGTATTTAGTTTTTCTTCCATGCTGTTCATAGTGATGCTATTTCTATTTTTAAAAGTGTGTGTGTGTGTGTGTGTGTGTGTGCGTGTGTGTGTGTGTGTGTGTGTGTAAAACAGTTACTTCAAATGTGGAGAGTGGGAAATCACAGTTTTGAAATACTTTGGTTAAAAGTGATACATTTTAAGAACATACACAGATGCAGAAAACACAAAGTTTCCCCTTTTCTTTGAAGAGACACTCTTGCTTTATAGCCCAGGCTGGCCTGGAGCTCAGGTTCTGCCTGTCTTAGCCTCCCAGGTGCTGGGATCAAANTGTGAGCCATCATCCCTGACTGAAAACAAATAAATACAGCATAAGCTATTCTGTAAAAAACATTACTAACAAAGAAACACTGTCCGGGTTACTGGACTCTCATCACACTCTTGGGTGGACAAGGAACGAATGTTAATTCCCAGCACACTTTCTCTATTCACTTTGTCAAAGTCTGTAGAAGTGACTTCAGAAGTGTTTATCAACATGAAGCATCTGGGTTAGTCCAGGCTGTCAATATGACACACTGTGACATGACACCAATACACACTTCTATTACTTACTCAGTAAGATAGGCTTACGTAGAATGTTTTATAAAAAAAAACCTCTCCAGTGTTTTAGGCCTGTGTATCTGTTCTGTTTTGAAAAAGTGGACTCTACCTAATATTGTGATTTAATTATTCTATCATAAATCAAAATTATATTCTCCAAAACATACATACTCTTAATTTGTGCAGTATTTCACGAAACCAGTGTGTCATCAAGCAAGTCTTAAAGATTGTTTTACTTAGAAATGTGACATTTTGATAAATCATTTTATCAACATGTTCAGAAATATTAAAAAAGTGGACCATAGTTCATTATTTACCTTAAGGAGATCTATTTCTTTGATACAATCAGCACGTGCTTTGGCATCCATTAAATCAAATATCTAAAAAGGAAGTTTAGAATCATTTAATAAAATAGTGACCTACACTTTAGCCTAACATGTAAATTCATGATAAGACATATTCTCTCTCTCTCTCTCTATATATATATATATATATATATATATATATACACACACACACGTATATACATACACACATTATACACATATATATGTACACACACACAGAGATGAAAATTTTATTTGCAGTTATTGACTGTGAAGGTCCATAAGAACTTTATCTTATGTTAACACACAACAACAACAACCTTAGATGCTTTTCCTCCAAAAGCAAACAGCTGGTTATATACTGGCACTCACATCTGTTGCTCAAATGACCAGGATGGAGATGCTGATCAATAGGATAATGCAATAATAATCAATGTGCACTGAACAGTTAACATATACTGAGTGTACTTCATGAACCATTCCATCTAATTCTCATGGAACTGTTACAAAGATAACAGCATCCCCTTGCTGTAGATGGAGAAAAGGATGCTTTCCAAACTTAAGAGACTGCTAAAGGATCACATAGCTCATCAGTGGGGCAAGAGGCATTTACTGTTAGTTACTCCACTATCAGCCTAGTTCCAAACCTCTATTCTGATGTACAGATGGTTTCCAATAGGTTCGACCTGTATGCTTCACAGGGATGGTATAGCACAAAGGGGTGATGACTGATCATTCGAAGACTTGGGTGGCAAAATTTTATTATTTTAAATACCAAGTATAAGTACACATAAATATACAACCAGATATACTATGTCTTAGGCATTAAATTTTCATGAAAAGAGATTAGGAAACAAAAGTTTTAAAAGGCTCCTTGGGATGTTGTAATGAAGAAAAGGGGAAAGAAAAATAAAAATACAAAAACAAATAGCCCAAAGGACGTTCCTGTATCTTTGAAAATAAGAAAGTTCAAGGTCCTAAATATGTAGAAAACAATGTTTTTCAAATCTTAGTTATTATACTGTAAGTAGATTAAACCTTATTCATTTAACTTTTTTTTTAATTAATGATGTTTTTAGTTAACAACTTGAATTGAGTCCTGCTACTTCACACAGTC
Source organism: Neotoma lepida (assembly GCA_001675575.1). Classification (NCBI taxonomy): domain Eukaryota; kingdom Metazoa; phylum Chordata; class Mammalia; order Rodentia; family Cricetidae; genus Neotoma; species Neotoma lepida. Next base: position 7,780 of record LZPO01056470.1, read on the forward strand.
AGGTAGGTATGTAGCTTGAAGTAGTGGGAGCAATCCAAAAAAAATTTTTTTTTTAGTTTTTGTTTTCAAGATAAGCTCTTTCTGTGTCCAGGCAGCCTTGGCTGTCCTGGAACTCACTCTGTAGACCTGACTTTGAACTCACAGAGACTCCCTTGCCTCTGCCTCCCAAGTGGTGATTAAAAGCATACCACCATTGCCCAGAACTAAATCTTTTTAATTAGGGAAAGAATACTGACATCTCCCAGTAGGTGTTGCCCTCTTTACCAGAACCTCATTCAGGCAATGCTGGCTGCGAGTCAGAGACAAGGATGGAGGCACAGGGCTGTATAATATGATTACAGTTATACAGGGAGTAACACTGAGACTTGAAGCCTGGGTCTTTCAGCTAGCTCCACAGCCAGTGATTTTTCACACTGGCCTGGCCTGCTCTGAATTCTAACACTCATANATACTAAATACTAAAATGTGTGTGCAAAGTGCCATATCAGAAATCTCAAAAGGGAATCCCCATGTGGGGAAGGGATAACACTGAAAGTAGAAAAAAATTGGAGGCTTCTATCAGCCAGAATGAAAGGCATCTGACCACAGACTCGGATCTAGTATAAGGGCACATAATTACAGCTTATATTAAGAGGCAACTTTTAATAGACATGCCTCTGAATATTTAAAGATGCACAGGGCTCTAATTTTCTCATATTTAAATAAAACCAATATAATAGAACAGTGGTCACCAGAGGTTAAGAAGGGGGTGGGGTTGGATAATGGGTTAACAAGGTACAGTTACATAACAAGAGGAGGTTCTGAATGTTCTAGAGTACACACTATAGGATGAAAACTATAAATAATAACTCATTACATATTTTATTTTAAGGAGGAACAAAAAGAGGGTGTTTGTAGCTTCCCAACAAAGAGAAATGACAGTAATTATGCCGATCTGATCACCACATATTGCACAATGTAGTCAATTATCAGTGTATGCCATAAAGATTTACAATTATGTCTCAATTAACAATAGTAAAAAAATCAAATGAGGATAGTAATTTAAAATTTAAGACAAACATAACATCCATAAGCCTACTAGACTAAAGAATTGAAACTCATCCCCTTCCATTTACTGTAGTGATTCAAACAGTGCTGTAGTAAAAACAGGGGCTAAGAGGAGCAGAGGGCAGAGGAAAAAGAGGTAAGTGCAGGGTGGAAGGGTTATTGCCAGTTGTTAGGGCACTCTATATGAGGTTTTGGTAGAGAGAGGAAATAGGATGGCTATAAACGGGCACCAAAATCAGGAATGAAAACAAAACAACTAATATTAAAATATATCTAGTCTCACCCTTATTAAAGAGAAGAGGAACCTTATTACTAAATTCAGTTCCAGGTAATCCTCAACCATAGCTTTAAGTCAGTCTGGGATACATGAGATCTTGGCTATAAAAATTATTTGTATAATTTTATTTATATATAAATATTATATAAAATAATATATATAATATATATAATAATAATATATATAAAATATATAAAATTATATAGATGTCTCCATCCAAATGACCACCAAGAGAAATGGCAAATTCTTGGCTAATCATGAATGCTGATTCCATTCTCAGAACCACTGGCCTTAGGATTTGAGGTAACTGAACCTTCTTAGAAAAGTCAGTGTGTTGGTTAACCATGGGCTCCCTATGGAAAAACTGCCCAGAGACTCATAGAAATAATCTCAATGATCAATGCCTCTTAGATGGGAGAATATTTTAAAAACAAGAGCCTGAGAGTGAGTAGCATAAGGGCTTTAGACAATGATGCACACACATACACATGTGCATGTTACATGGAGATCATATATATTTAGCTCATATTATGTTTCGATCAATTTATAATGGTGAATTGAGTTTTATTTTTAACTGACTAACAATATCAAAAGTTGCTCTTTAAACCCTGGGGAAAAATACTCATTGCTGGCACATTTAATGTGACAACACTTTCTGAAACAAATAAATATACTTACAAATACATTTAACTGGAAATGCGTATCTTATCTTTCTTTAGTCAACATGTCAAGACAACAGTAAAGGCTGAATCTTTGGAATAAATTGTTCCCACCAAGATTCAAAGCAGCCTGGTGACTTAATGAGCAAGGAAAGACAGAAGAAAAAAAAAGATAGGGAGTTTTGTAAAACGAAAAAAGACTTTTTACATAACACACATGTATAAGGAGGGCTTCCTTTCAATTCAAAGTTTCTTTGGACTTCAAAACTTATTTCATTCTTGGTGAGAGCCAGTTATTACTTGTGGTTAAGTAAGTATTAGCAGATAAATTCTTGGTATTCTCTGAATCATTTAAATTAATCATTTCTCTGTCATTTTCAAATTTCACCCAAATTACTCATAACTTCCAAAACTCAAAAGTTAACATCAGTCCATCTTCAAAAAGAATCATTCATGTAACTTACTAGAAATGTCTCTAAAAAGCACGTATTGAACTATTATGAAATGACACATAAAATGCAGCAAACACACACACACACACACACACACACATTGAGTGTAATATATACACATGTGCACCCATACACGAGTGTAAATATCTTACTTTAAACTTCCCCCATGGAAATCATCTCCTGGGCCCTACTACTTTAAAGGACTTGAATAAATGAATTGAGCAGTTTGTCCCTATACGTAGTAGCCTCATCGTCCTGTGACAAAGCTTCATTCCTCCCTCAGCCCTCACACTTAAACATGCCTCAGTTGTTCCCCATGTTTTGCCCCACTTTATCCAACGTCAGAAGAAGGCTTCCATCCCTCCTCTCTTCAAGCTACCCAATGGCCAGCCAGAACCCCCAGCCTTTACTGGGCAGGAGAAAAAAGGAGAGATTCAATTGCCCCCCCTCTACGAAAGCTTTCTACAGAGTGTAGCCGTGGTGGATGGAAGGTACTGAGCACAGTGAATCGGCTACAAGCTCTCCTTCACTGCTGGGAACCACACTCCCTCTAACACCCAGTTCCTACTCTATCAGGCTGCTTCTCTCAACACATCAACATGCCCAGGCCAGAGGATAATGGGCAGGGCTCTATTTCCTTCTCCTAAGGACCTGCCACACGATAGGCTGCACCTAGATACCTACTTGTATTCAGTTATTCCATAACTATTGAAAACTGTCTCCTGGGGGATGCCAATAACTTAGCAGGATTGTCATACAGAGTGGTCTAATTTCCAGTCCTGATGTGAGCTCTATTTGGGCTTCTTTGTTCATTCCTTCCTTTCTCCCTCTCTCCTTTCTTCCCTTACTTCTTTCCTTCCTTTCTTTCTTTGGGGTTTGTTCTTGTTTGCTTTTTTTCAAGACAAGGTTTCTCTGTGTAACCCTGGCTGTCCTGGAACTCACTCCATAGACCAGCCTGGCCTTGAACTCNCAAGATCCNCCTGCCTCTGCCTNCCAAGTGCTGGGATTAAAAGTGTGTGGCACCACCACCCAGCTCTCGTTTCTTTTAAATTACAAAACTGAAGAAACTATTTAAAAATTCATGTTCTGTCGATATTTTGTGAAATCTAGAAACANAGCAGCTTTCTTAAGGGCAAAGGCTACTCTTTAGGAAGCAGCCATGGAGAGGTATGCAACTGTGTAGAGGTATAAACAGGAAGCTGTGAGAATGCAGTGCAGGAGAAACAAGCAAACCTATTTTTCAACTGTGAGAATTGTTCCCAAACAGAGTAGGAAAAGGAAAGCCTTTGGAAGAAAAGAAAGGGAGGAGAGGCAAGATGGCCCCAAAGTAGGACCAGGGCAGTTTTAAGAAGCCTCAGGGAACAGGAGCAACAGTTTCTCTGAAGATACCAGNAATAAAGCAAACTGGGAATGTCTGCAGGGAAAGGAGACTCATGTGGAAGAAATNGAGGGGAAAAAATGAGAAAGAAGGCAGAAAAGAGAAATGTAGCCAATGAACATTAAGAGTTAGGGAAAATCAGACAGTTAGCAATGACCATAAAGCATGCTGGAGAACGGAGATGAGCTGTTTGGCATGAAGGCATAAAGGCTGTGGCTAAATAGGCAACATAACCCTTTGATGTGAGGGGCTTCTAATGCAGTGGTTAGAATATATTNAATAGAAATGTAAAGAATATACTTCCAAAGAAAAGCTGCAAATTCTCAAGAAAGAACCTGAGCCCTCTATGCTGAGAGACTNGGAAAAATGACTACATGTGAACAAACAAAGACTTGAACACGGGAGACAAATGAGGATTAAGGATTAGAAAGACTAAGAGGGACTGGAAAGTGACAGCATCTATCTTAGAAATTACTAAAATTACTGAGCAGGATAAAATCAAGTTACAGGTACCAAATAAGTCTGAATAATACTGAATGGTACTTGACAGTCAGATGAGGCCAATGACAAAGTATGGTTTGAAAGAGGAAGTGGAAGAGATGAGAATAGTTGGAGGGGGCTATTGAGACTTGGAGATGAATCAGGTTAACACAGAGGGAGGCCAGAGTCAGGTACACATAGACACCACGAGCCTAGCTTCAGAAAGATCAAGATCATGCCAAGGAATGGATAGAAGAAAAAACAGAGAGAGAGACTGAAAGTACATTTAAAAACAGAACAAAACAAAACAAAGTACTAACAGACAAGGGAGAAAGACAGTGCTGTCTTCCACATTGGGAAGGGAGAGATTACTGCAACAGAACATGATGTGAGATGGCCATGAAAAGCAAGCCATACTGAAAAGGACTATGCTGTGCCTAAGGAAAGGAATGATTTACATGGGAATGGGGTGTGAGGAGGAGGGAATGCTAACCAGGCCAAACTCACTGAAAGAACAAGGTCNGAACAAAGGCAGGTGTACTGCCCTTCAAACCTGCCTGCAACATGGAAACCATAGCTCAATGAATTTGCTGTCTCCTANCTAATATTTGCAAAATGTTTAAAATTTCATGCTTTTATCTCATTCATATTGCAAGTAAGATTTACTTAATGCCTGAGTACTTCTCAAGGAGCAATTTGTAGGTNACATTGTATAACAAAATGATGATGAATCTACTTTTTGCATAGTTGTCNGTTTAATCTTTAAAAATANTCTAGCCTTTATTACTCACCCATGTAAACTCCTTCAATGGTTACCTTACTCTTATAGCAACATATAAATGGACTTCTCTCCAAAGTCTGTGAAAGAAACCCTCAAATGTCTACACTACATTCTAGCTCTGGAACCCAACACTACTTCTTCCCCTCACAATGATCTGCTCTTAGTCAATTCTAAAACTCTCCTGTTCTCCACAGCCTGGGCTTGTATGCCCTGTTCTGGGAACTTCCTTACTCCTGCTCTTTGGATGACAGACTCCTCTCCTCCACCTCAGCTTAGGTTTCACATCCTCAGGGAAGACACTGCCTTGTAGTGGGTAGCTGTTCCAGCTTTGACCTGGAAGCACTAACCCTGGTGAGGCTTCCGGTAACTGCCACGCCTACCTAGGACCTCCCCCTGGGGCAGGCTGAGACAGGAGCCTTTAAGACTGGAGATCCGACCGTGCCAGCCCTCTTGGTTCCTGGATCCTGGACGTTGGATGGTAGACTGAGCAGAGTTCTCCAGAGAACACCGCTGGACTGCACCTCACCTCTCCTGGACCCTGTAACCAACCCCTTTACTGGCTGTAAGTTACCCCTAAATAAACCTTCTATTAACTACGTGGAGTTACCTTAATAATTTCCCCCTTTACTGCCTTGCCACACACAATCCAAAAAGCAGTCCCCCTCCATCAAGTTTGACTTTAATATCACATGGTCATTTGTTTTTGGTCTGTAGTTAGTTGATTTATTATTTGTCTCTCACAATGAATTCAATCACCAAATCCCTAGTATTCAATGTTATCTGCCATATAGGAGAGCTTCAATAAATATTAATAAATATAATAAAAGACTGTCAACAGTACAAATAAAAAGTGTCTTTCACTGCATCTAGTCACTGCGACTAAAGTCAGAAAAGACCATTTTAANATTANTCCTCTGTTTATGCTAACTGTGGTCATTCACTAGATTCTCACAGTACTGTTAACCACTCAATAAGACTACAAATTTACTATTTTTTATGCCTAGAATGATTTCAAATGAGACTTTAGGCATTAAAAAAGCCTTAGTGTTTAAACCTGTATTATTAAGTGTGTGTGTGTGTGTGTGTGTGTGTGTACACGTGTGTATGTGTGTCTTGTGCATCAATGTGGGTGTACCTACCATGGTGCACAAGTAGAGGTCAGAGGACAACTGTTGAGAGTTGACTCTCTCATTCCATCTGTGATTTTCACAGAGTTCTGAGACTAGTGATGTAGGGTTAAAATTCAGTATTTGGTTCTTCAGGATTTTTTTGAATATTTGTTTGGAAGTATTCACAGCAGAACGTNNCCTGGTTAGTAATGCTCTTTCATTGTAAGAAGAGCAGATGACTATTTTTAAAAATGAAGGANAGTGGTTTTCCTAGTTCAACACAAGTGTAATACATCACAGAATCAATAACATGTCTGAGATGCAAATACATTTCTCCTCACAAAACCTTAAAGCACTGTTCCCTAACCAAATAAGCTAGGGACAGCTTTATAGCATCATTTGTCTCTTCCGTNCCAAGTTAGGTTTATACTGGGAGACACCAAGGCATCAACACTTAAGGAAGAGGAATGACAAAAATCCCAAGCAAATTGATAACTTCCTACAGCATCTGAGGCATATGGTACAAAATGGGGGCAGCCAGAATCAAAGAGGACATTGGAAATTGAACAGAAATGCAACTGTATACACTAACTCACTCATTATCAGCCTTCCAAACTACAAAGAGCAAACACANGCAAGGAGACAGAGTTCAGGTCCTACTGTGTGCTGCGGGATGGCTTTCTGAATATGTGTTGCTCTGATTGGTTGATAAATAAAGCTGTTGGCCAATGGTGAGGCAGAATAAGGTTAGGTGGGACATTCTAACTAGAGAGAGAGGAAGTAGAAAGCAGAGCTGAGCAGACACGGCTAGCCACCACCAGGAGAAGCAAGATGTAAAGGTACTAAAAGGCCACAAGCCACGTGGCAAGTATAGATTTATAGAAATGGGTTAATTTAAGATATAAGAGCTAGCTAATGAGAAGCCTCAGCCATTAAGCCATAAGTTTGTAAATAGTATAAGCGTCAGTGTGTTTATTTGGGACCAAGCGGTTGTGGGATGCGGGGTAGGAGAGATTTGTCCCAACCTCAGGGCCCGGGCAGGACACAGAAAAACTTCCAACTACAACTGTGAGAACCTAGGAAGCACAGATGCTCCTTCCCAGGAGCCAATCTCCACCCCCTTCTTTCTTCCTGGTTCTGCTAACAAGGTTTTGCAATTAAAAACTAATCACAGGNGAGAACTAGAGCCCTGTTCCTTTTCCACACTTACAGTCAGAAACTGTAACCAGAAACCAGCAAGGGAGCCAAGAAAGGCCCTGAATTTTATCCCTTGGTCTCCTCTACTACCTTTGGCAAAAGGTGAGGTTTCCTCTCTTCCATGAGGTACCCAGTGAGGAATTTGTAACTGCATTTTTGAGACTATTGAAATTTGAAGATATCTCCACCTAAGGATCTGTAGAGAATCCTTTGTCTGCTGCTCAAATTCCTCTTCCTAGTTCCATCCTCTCCCATTTATAGCCTGGCTTAAACTCCCCACAGCTCAAACTGACATCTCTATTCTGTAAAGTCTGACTTAAATCAGGAGTCCATGCCCCAGGGCTTAACATGCAATTGTTTTAAGCGAACTCTTTGTCCTGATAGACTGTTAAATTGGAACTTTTTAGAGTTTTAATGGGAATTGAAGAGTCTTTAGTAGAAGGGTAATCTTACCCCAAGTCNGGTGTTTCCTAAACAGTGACATCTGTATCATATATTGGTCTTACTATAACCCAGGCTGGCCTCAAACTCAAAACCACCTTCTTGCTNCAGCCTTGTGCTGCCAGGAAAAAATACACTAGTTCAACTTTGGAAAAGCAACCCAGAATTAACTTGTGGTATACAAGCATGCTCTATGGACTACCTATTCTAAAACTTTTAGGCACAAATTAAAAAGAATTCCTTACACATGCATACTAGTAAAAACATATAACAATATCATGCAAGTGTTGTTTGACCAGCAAACACTTGTAAGCAACCTCAACAGCCACTAAATTTATAATGTAGATCCTTTTGAGGAATGAGCAAAATGCACAAATAAAAAATATTTTAATGTTTACTTCTTAATTGGGTATAGGGACACCACCATTGTTGCTTATAACGTAAACATGTCACACTTTCATTTAAAATATTTTTTTCTAGTGCTGGAGATCAAACACATTGGCTCACACATGCTAGGTAAGCACTCTCCCTCTGAGCTATCTATGCCTAACTCTAATATTTCATTTTTGAAATCTGAATGATTGTTTCTATAATGACTACTAGCATATTGATCATATGAGAAATAAAAAAAATAAAAGGAAGACATTTATGTCTCAGAGGTTTCTACAGAGATAGGGTCTCAGAGCAAGTGACACAGCAAAACAGGACCTGAATGGCAGGAACCAACAACTCATTCACTGAGAAGGCAAGTAAAACTGTGTCACGCCATTCATACTTTAACACAAAAGGATAAGTACTTTCGAGGCTGAGGACCCCCACTAGGACAAGTGGAACTTGGCAGGGCTCTGGAAAGTGGGCATGCCTGCTGATTATCCGTGTTTAGTGAGACTAGAATAACAGGGCTAGGGTCAGGCTTGGGAGAGGAGCTGGAAAATGATCAACAAATTCAAAAAGAACAAAACTGGCCAATAAAACGGACTCTACAGTGACACTAATATAACAGGGAGACTAAATCACAGGTCAGTCCTCTCATTTCCTCTACATCACTTCCCCCGTAAGATCCACCTGCCATTCACTGACGTCAGCAAATNGATACAGAGCCTCAGCTGAGTCATTCTTCTTCAATGTCTAGTCAGAAGCGATGGTAACAACCCAACTCTACCTCTTGAGATGCACCATCACTTCCGGTCATTGTTGGGGAAATAGTTGTCAACATTTTAAAGCCTGGAAATACTGTTAAAACTAAACATTAATTTCTGTCTACTAGAGGAACAGATAATAAAAGTATAACAAAACAGATTTAACTTGGGCCTTGTGCAAAGATGGTATGGAAAAGTTAATTTCTACCCCATATTACCTTCAAAATATGCTTTTCAAAAACAATGTTCTTTTTTAGGATGCTCAAACTACAGCTCCTTGACCCAACTCTTTCCAAGAGTTGCTTCCCATCTAGGTTTTAGATACCATAATTTTACATGGATTTATACAGTTAAAAACCATCTTACCTGCACTTTTTTTAAAGCTACTGGTACTCCATCCAAGAGACAGGATGCTCTATAAACTTCACTAAATTGTCCACGACCGATTTTCTTTTCTATTCGGAAGTTGGCTAAGGTATTGTAGCCCATATCCGGTCGTAATGCCTTCTGCAATTAAAAATAGTACAAAAAAGGTTCAATCACACAATATACACAAAGACGTGACTTATGTAAGTAAAGGTATGGTACACACAGCATACTACCTAGAGTAAACTTGCCAACATCCCATTACAACAATATTTGAGCTCCTCAGAATACAGCAGGAAACTGAAGACAAAACTTCTGCCCTGGAGGAACTTACAGTAAGGGGGCTGAGGGTGNTGGGTAATAAGATGAAATACATACAGCATTTAAGAATGGTAAGGCTAGCCAGGTGTGGTAGCACATGCCTTTAATTTTGGCACTTGGAAGCAGAGGCATGCTGGATCTCTGAGTTCTAGGCCAGCCTGGTCTACAGATTGATTTCC
>LZPO01056471.1:4033-15176 GCA_001675575.1 Neotoma lepida
CAGCCTCAAACTGAGAGCCAAAACCAACCCTTCCTTTCTTCAGTTGCTTTTTTCAGGTACTTTATATCAGCAATGAGGAAAAATAACTAATTGGTTTTTTTAATAACTTGCTGTTATTTGGCTTGACAATTGAATATTTCAAAACCTCAACTATAAGTTTTTTAAAAAAAAAAAAAACCTCAATTTTCAAGTCTAATTGGTAGCCCTCATAGCTCCTTGACAGATCAACATCCAAAGCATACCTTTTGTGAGGAATCCATGAAAAAACTAGTTTTAAAAAAATTAAAGAACTTTTTGAATGCATATATTAATGGGTAGGAAAGTGGGGCAATCGTAAAGTCTGCATACTACAGGAGACTAAAAATNCAGAAAGGCAAGCAAGCTGTGAGGGAAAGCAGCAAGGTGTAAGGACTGCTCTCACTTGCATATATCTCTCACTATTCATCAAATTAGTAGACTGAATGGTGTAGACTATCATCAATTCTAATTGTAAAAACACAGAAAATCTTAAAACTTGAAATAAGAAATTTCTAGTGATCAATATTATCTACAAAATCAACTGTGATGGTTCACATTGTTGTTGGTTGTTTTTTGGCTCTTTTAGGGGGGCCCGCCACCCAGCTCCCAAATACATCACACACAGAGGCTTATACTTAATTATACTTAATTATAAATGCCTAACCTTAGCTTGGCTTAGTTTCTTGCCAGCTTTCTTTAACTTNAATTATACCATCAATCTTTTGCCAATGGGCTTTTCCTGTTCTCTTACTTCTGTAAATCTTACTCTTACTCAAAGGCTTGCTGTGTGGCTGGGTGGCTGGGTGGCTGGCCCTTGAAGCCCTCCTCCTTCTCTGGCTGTTAACTCTCTCCTCCCAGTTTTCTCCTTCTATATATACTCTCTGCCTGCCACCCCCACCTATCCTTTCTCATGGCTTGCTATTGGCCAGTTCTTTATTAGATCAGGTGTTTTACACAGGCACAGTAACACAGCTTCACAGAGTTAAACAAATGCAACATAAACAAAAGTAACACACCTTAAAATAATATTCCACAGCACACACTTTCAAGNCCAATACTTAGGAGGGCTTGAGAGCTGAGGCAGGAGGATTGCTTTTGGAGTTTAAGCCCAGCCTGGGCTACACAGAGAGTAGAAAAATGTAGATTGCAGAATGAAAACCTATCTCAAAACAATGATAACAAAACTTACCTGCATGTCAGAGTGGCAGCAGGTATGTGTAACCCTAGCCATCTGGGAGCTGGAGACCACAAGATGGAGAGTTTAACACCTGCATCAGTAATTTAAGACTGTCTCAAAATAAAGCATGGCTAGGTTGTTAGCTCATTAGTAGAATGCTTGCTTAATATGAATTGAAATCCTGAGGTTTAATATCTAATAACACACACACAAAGTTATCCACAAGCTTAGCAGTATAATTCACACTATGCATTCCAAATATTTTGGACATATGGAGAGAATGATGGACTGCCTAGACTATATATTAAGTTCCAGGCTACTCTGTGCTACATAAAAAGACACCTGATTCCAAAAGGGGAAGCTATCCAGAAAGAAACCAATAAAATGCAAATAGGTAATGGTGAAATGTCAAAAGCTTTGNAGACAGAAATATGAAAGCAAAGGTACTTGCATGCATAACTTATACTTCAAACACTTTTGAGGACCTAGCACAGAAGGAAAATGAAAACAAGAAAGGAGCAAACCTGGGCAGCAGAACACAGTCCTCGAAGGTACTGGGGCCGGACATTTTCCTTATCTGCGATATAGGTACTTCTTGATCCTATCATTTAAACTATACAAATATAGCAAGTATACATACATATATTTTCTGTAAATGATATCTGTAACAAGCATATATCTATAAATGTTTAATTAAGGAAGAATGATACAGTATTTTGATAAATGAGATCTGTAACAAGCATGTATCAATAAATGTTTAATTAAGGAAGAATGATACAGTATTTTGAAGAAACAAAATATATAAGAACAATTTAATTTCAGGCTTATTTTAATCAGAGGCTAAACAGTCTCAATTTCTTCAGAAAATAAACCATTATAAGTATAGCCTAAGGTAATGTTAATTGCAGGACAGAGGGACTTTTAAAAGTCCAGAAACATACTAGAATTTTACTATGAATAATCTCAAATACAGAGTCAGTTGTAACCAAAAACTTTATCTATAAAACACCTTTGGGCTATGTGCATTGCATCTTGTTAGGGCTTTTACTTTTTGCCAAAAAAAAAAAAGTGTACTTACACTTAGCAGAGCTAGACAAGGGGGAAATGNGTGCATTGTTTTTCTCTTATTTGTTTATTTATTTATTTATTGAGATANAGTCTCACTTGGTAGCACTGGCTTGCCTGAAACTCACTATATAGATGTATCAGGCTGGACTTGATCTCACACAGCTCTGCTTGTCTCTGTCTATGTATTGTTTTGTTCTTAAAGGAATGACAGATAAAAACATTTGTAGTTCTGTGATTACTCAATTCCAATAGAAAAATGCTTACACTTGATTTTCTCAAGAATCAAATACTTTTAGAGAGCCTTTACCGATAATTTGGTCTATCCNAGTCAATGAGATAGTTCTATTTCTTCTGAGTCCTGTTGTTGTTATTGGGTTTTGTTGTTGTTATTTGTTTGTTTGTTTGTTTGTTTTTTTGGACAGGGTTTCTATGTGTAGATCTGACTGTCCTGGAACTCAATCTGTTGACCAGGCTAGTCTCGGACTCACAGAGATCTGCCTGCCTCAACCTCCTGAGTGCTGGGATTAAAGGTGTGCACCATCACCACCCAGCTGAGTCCTGTTATTTATGTTATTTTGGTTTTGCTGCTCAATAGACAGAGGCTGAGAAGATGAACAGAGAATCCATCTATCCTATGGAAATGCTTACCTCCCATTAGCCTCTATGAGTTCATTTGCACTACCTTCCTTCAAATAAGGCTGTTCAAAGTTTGTTCTGTTTTTGTTGTGGTGGTGTTTTTGTGTTTGTTGTTGTTTTGTTTTATTTTGTTTCACTGTTTAAAAGCTTTTAGTCCAGCCAGACAACCTTGAAATACAACAGTGGTCTTCCTTCCTGACTTCACTGATAATTTTAATACTTTATAAAATCTGAACCCCTTTTGAAACCTTTTCATCTTCTCTTCCAAGTGCCATGATAAATTACTGGTGAACTAGAACTCTACTTCTTCCACATTTACAAAGCTGGCTGCTTGATTACACTGTCCCAGAGTTAAAGGAGGATTCTCACTTAGAACTTAGACCTTCAGGCCACACCTGTCAATTTTCACATGGCTTCCAGATTTAGAGTTCAGGCAAACTTTCAGTTATTTACCAAACAAAATAGTGTGTTTGTGTGTGTGTGTGTGTGTGTGTGTGTATTTGTGTGTCCATATTCATATATGTGTCTGTCTTTAAATTTGAAACCATATGAGGTTGAAACCGAGTAGTTATTTTTACAGTTAATCCAGAAAGAAATAAAACTTGTCAAACAACACAGAACTGAGAATAGGGATCCTATCTATAACTTTCTATATAGGCATCAGTAAAAACCTGTTATTTACATTTATAAGAACAAATGCAGGATGCCTGGATAGTCACTGAGAGCTATAAATATGAGAATAATTGTATGACACTCTTTTAGAGCTGCATCCCACATGCTTACATGAGAAAAAAAAGAAATTAAGAGCCAATGTGAGCCCATGAATTTTTCCTCAGCTTAACCTAAACTGCTTAACTGCTCATAATTTAAAAAATTATTTTAAACAAGCAAAAAATACAGTCATATATTTGCTAAATCGAACCAAAAGCCCTGGTCTTGTTTATATACTTGTTTTGGTTTCTTGAGTTAGAGTCTCATGTAGCTTGGGCTGGCCTTGAACTGTATAGTTGGGGGTGGCCCTGAAGTCAGATCCTCCTGTTTCCAGTTCCTTTGTGCTGCCAGTTCAGGCCTGAGAGACCAGGCAGAGTTTGTTGTGTGGTGCTGGACACCAAACCTAAGGCTTTGTGCATGCTAGTAAGCAATCTATGAGCTAAGTTACACTGTCAGTCTCAGAGAATTAATATTGAATCTGGAACTTCAAATTTGTAATGTGTTTTAGTATATGTTTGGTGGTTTGGCAGATGGGATTACATATATGCTATCATCGATTTTTATGTTTATGTAGTCACATTTATCTATAATGACTGGTAGTCTGTGAAGACTGCCTTATTAATAGAAGTTAAGTAACATTATTGGAAGTAGTTGGGTTCTNAACATAGACATGATGAGTATGAGATGCCTAAAGGTCCCAAGAAGGAAAAACTCTTAGAGCAGGAGGTCATAGGTGACATCACTTAGAAAGCCAATGACATATTTATGGACACCATCTCCACTCTGCCCACTTCTGTAGCAAGTGCCACTCTAGAAGCTAGAGAAAGGAAAACAAAGACAGGGTCTGGGGAGGTCAGAACCACAGCAGAGAATGAGCACAAGCTGTGTGAAATGAGAGACACNCTGTACAGGCCGGAGAGCCAAGGCAGCTGTTGCCAATGCTGTCAAGTTCTACACAGGTGGGGAGACAAGGAGCATCAGAAACAGACAGAGGCCAAAGTGGGAGAAATCCTGCAGTTAGCTGCTCTGTGATGAAGTAAGAAATGCTTTTTGCAAGGAAGTATGNATCAACTAGTTTACGAAATGTTTAGCATTAAATAAATTAATATGTAAATAACAACTTTCAACTCCTGCTGTAGAATATTATTTCAAGGTGTGTTACTTTTGTCTANGCTCTGGAACGTTTATTTAATGATGCAAAGATGTGTTTGATTAAATAAAATTCACCTGTAGTCAGGAGGCTGAGTCAGCAACTAGCTGACAGGAAGTGGTAGGGAGGAGCCAGGTGAGAAAGGGTTTATAAGGAGGGGCAAGGAGAAGCACGAGGGCCTTTTGGAGGATGTGAGCAAAAAAAGGAGGTGAGTTACTTGTTAATCAGCTTCTCCGAAGAGCAGAATTCCACCTTAACCTTTGAATCTTGAGTTCTTTAGAGGGACAGAGGTTTAGCTAAGTTCCCTTCCTAGCTTTGCAAGAGCTGGAGTCCCAGGGAACAGATTTCCCTCCAGCTATAGCCCTTGTGGTCTAACCTGTGCTGGTAGGGCAGAGTTGCAGTTGGTTATACTATTGCTGATTTGGACAGCTGTGGCTTAAAAGGCAGAAACAATTTTCAAAAGGACAACAAACTCCAACATATCTTGTCCATTAGGGCAACCATCATAGCCAATTGGCCCTACTTAGCACAGAAATGCAAAATCATTGTGAAATCGCCAGTCTACAGTAGTCAACCATGCCCAGTATTTCTTTTNATATAT
The DNA here is from genome assembly GCA_001675575.1 of Neotoma lepida. Classification (NCBI taxonomy): domain Eukaryota; kingdom Metazoa; phylum Chordata; class Mammalia; order Rodentia; family Cricetidae; genus Neotoma; species Neotoma lepida. The sequence continues at coordinate 9,395 of LZPO01056471.1, forward strand.
TATCAACCACAGAACGAGATAGACTGTGTAAACTGAATGTCCTAAGTCAGTATTGTGTCTCTGCCATCCAGATTTAAAGCATAAATTAGCCACGCAGTCACTGCGACACAAACATCACCCATCATCACGTGCATCCCATCAGCTAATGACTGGCAGCTGTCTGCAGGCTCCATAATAAGGGCAGCAGTTTTAATGTATAATACTTCAAGAGGCTTAAAATCATATTCTGTAAGAACACATGGCAGACTGAAGTACTTGCAAATTTTCTAAAGCTTTCAAAGGAAGAAAGAATACAAACTCAAGGCATAGTCTTGGAAATCATTCTGAAATACTGTCTTTCAAGGGTTGCTAATCTTTTGCTAGACTTAAGTAATGTTACAAATTGAACGGAATCTTTTTACAGAAGATTCTTCCCCATCTCATAATTGCTGAGGAAGTAACTGAAGTCGGAATTATAAGTGCTTTACAAATAGTAGGAAAAAAAAGAGACCTGGATTCAAAGAGTTTTGTTTGTTTCAAAACAGAAGCCCCTGTCACAGACAATAGTCCTGAAATAGAAATGAACTATATTCCCAGTCCCACCAATCATGTTTGAAAGTATCCCCCAGAATCTGGTTCATCAATTGCAAAATATTTCACTTTTCCTTATCTCATGCTTATACATTCTACTTTTAAACTGATTATGAAACTCAAGGACAACGTAATATTTACTGTTCAATGTATCCTTTACTAAATGCTAAATGCTTTCTCTCTAGGAGGCACCGTCATTATTGTATATGTTGCATTTTCATCATGTGTATGTATATGTTAATATACATACTTATGTGGGAATGTGTCCATGCATGTGTATACGCACACATGTGGAGGCTTGAGGACAACTCCATGTGTCATCCCCAGGAGCACTATACATCTTCTTTAAGATACTATCTCTCATTGACCTGAAACTTACTGCTTAGGCTAGACTTGCTGGCAAGCAGGTCCCAGGGATCTTTGTATCTCTGTGTCCCCAGCATTACTAGGACAAAAAATGCAATGTCACCATGCTTAGATGCTTTGACATGGGCTCTTGGAATGACACTCATGTNGTCACACTTGCAAAACAAGCACTGACTTAGCCACTCTCCCCCTACCACATTGCCATTTTTAAGTGCAAAACCCCCAAGTGTCTTCTATCTTACAGTATATAGACAATACATTCAGACAGTAAGCAACATCATGATGAGGGCTATGAGAATGGTGAGGGATAGAAAGAAGATAGGGGATCTTGTGAAAGAGGCATAGCTGTCGTTTTTAACAGGGTTGGTAAACTCACATAATGCATCCTAGGGACAAGGGAAGCTTCATCTAAGACCTGAGGAAGATGTACACCACACTGAGAATATCTAAGAAAACACAATCAACTCAGAAGCAATGACAAAGACACACGTTCAGTGGTCAGAGCTTATCAGACAAATAGAAGGCATCGAAGCAGCTTTCAGGATTGGAGTAGAGCACCAAAGGCAAAGCTGCTAGACTACATGCCTTCTCTGTGATTATGTTTTTGCTTTGAAAGAAATGAGAAATGAGTAGAAAACTATAGGGTATGGAATACCGCACATCCTGACGCATTTCCATAGGGTTACTAGGATTGTGGTTAAGTGTAAATTACAAGGCTATCGCAATCGCATGTCAGTATGTCACCTCAGACGTTAAAGAAACTGAAATGGTCTCCCTTGTCCCAACAACAGGAAAACTGAAGCAAACTGAAAATCAGTAACATCATGAAATTATCAGATAACTCCCATTACAAAGCTGACCACTACCCCTAAATTTGGAAACAAGGCAAAGCCAGAGAGAACAGCAGAGGGGACCTTCTCAGGAGCAGCACTGTGGGAGTTAGAAAACTACTAAAGGGGTGCCTGGCAATTCTGACCAGTTGGCTTCATTTTTACTCTTTGTCTCAGGTAATAGAAGGATGTCCTGGCTGGTTGTATGTTAACTTGATACAAACTGGAGTCATTTGAGATGAGAGAACTTCAGCTGTGAGAAAATGCCCTGTGTCAAGCCTTTGATGCATTTTCTTAGTGACTGATGTGGGCAGGTCTGGCCCATAGTGAAAGCTGCCACACCTGGGCAGGTGGTCCTGGGTATATAAGCAGGCTGAGCAAGCCATGGGGAGCAAGGCAGTAAGCTGCATTCTCCATGACCTCTGTGTCAGTCCCTGCCTCCAGACTCCTGCCTGTTTGAGTTCCAGTCCCAACTTCCTTTAGTGATGAACTGTTAGCTAGATATGTAAGATGAAATAAACCCTTTTCCTCTCCAACTTGCTTTTGGTCATGGAGTTCTATCATCTCAATAGAAACACTAACTGAAGCAAAGGAGAAGACTAAATCTGGAATTTTCACACAGAATCTTCTATACAGAGGTCTACTTTCTAGAAGAAAGGAAGTTACTAAAGCCTGTCCAGATAGGTGCAGCAGAACATCAGCAGGCTTGCGTCATTTCCGATGTCCCTGTCTCAACAGGAAGTGGGACATAGGAAAAGAAAAGGGGCAAGGTCATAGTTAGGAAAGCTGAGACTCATTCATAAGAGAACACCTTCAGACATGTATAAAAGGNTCCAGTATAGCAGTAGAATATACTAAAATATTAATATCTGCAAAAATAAAGGCCAAGTCTTTAAAAAAAACTCAAAGATAGTGAGACAAAATGTAAAGACAGAGAAATTTGATACCTCTAGGGCCTAAATATTTTAAATATAATAAAACTCCAATCTCAGTGAACATAAAACCCCACACTGAACTCTCCANCTGTGCTATAAAATACATCATGTCTGAAATAAAAAATTACAAGGCATGATGAAAAATCAAGAGAAGAAAGGATAAGAATTCAGGTAGGAATCTTTTAATAATATCCTAGTGCAGTGGTTCTCAACCTGTGGATCGTGACCCACACAGGAGTCAGATATCAGATATTCTGCATATTGGATATTTACATTTTGATTCCTAACAGTAGCAAAGTTACAGTTATGAAGTAGCAATGGAATAATGTTATGGTTGGGGGACACCACAACATGAGGATCTGTATTAAAGGGTTGAGCATTAGGAAGGTTGAGAACCATGGCTCTAGTGAAAGATAATGGCAGCTGTGCCCATGGCATAACAGTGGAGGTGGTATAACATGGTTAGATGCTGCATATATTATTGACGACACAGCACGAAGAAATGACTGGTAGAATGGATATGGAATGATAAAAGAACAGGGCAGGCATGAATAATGAGTTTACAGCCATACTACCAGGAAAATGGAGCTGCCATCAAGTAAAATGCCGAGGGCTGCAGGTAAGGCAGATGGCTAGAATATGGTAGGCCAAGTCTCAATGTACTTTTAGTAAATTCTGGTCAGTGAAGCATTTACTTAAGTCCTCTTGTTAAAATACCTAAAGCATATGCCACTTATAAAGCACTATGAAGAAGGGTATATACAAACCAAGTTGCTTACTAGATAGTTAACTATAGTGATGAAGAAATGACAAAAAAATTTAACCATACCGTGAAAACACCAGTTTAAAATCATAACCAGTAGGCATCACAATAGTTAATGGTGAAAATGACCAATGTGGTTAAAAATGGTTCTACCTTCTGTGCACCAGAGAGTGCTATTATGACCTTGGCATCTGAATAATGCCCACCCTCTCTTTCAGAGTAATAGCATTTGGCTGGATATTTTGACTTCCATAGATAACATTTCGCAGTCTTTCTCACAGAAAGATGTAGCCAATCATCTGTGGGCAAACAAAGTATATACAATTCCTTCAATATATCTTAGAGAGAATGGGTATACCCACATTCTACCCCTCCTCTCCCTCTTCCTGCCAGCTGAAGTGCTGATGTGAAAATGAGCCATCTTGGACCACATGGGAAGGGTGACCCATTGAGATGGCAGGGGAACAAAGGAGGACCAGGGATCCTGGAAAGCCATGGCGCCATCTTATCAGCTCCANGCTGCACATACTGAGATTGCCACATGAGAGAATACAGCTTCTATCTTCCCAAAGCACCTCTTATCTACACCTTTCATAATAGCAGCTTAGCATGAAATATAGCCAAAAAAATTTAACAAATCCCGAAAACAACATTTTGATTCAAGTAACATGCCNGGGGATTTTGTTTTAATTCCTTACATGCATCGGTTTGAAATGATAAGAAAATACACTGGCAACATAGACTTGTTCTAAACTTGTATAGACCACCAAAGAAAAACTAGCTAAAAAGCATTCTGCAAAAATTGCAACTTTTTTTTTTGTTACATGTTTTTGGTTTGAGCACTATCCACTACATGACTGATTTTCAAAGAGAACTGAAGAATTGCATGGCATGGAGTAGCTCAACTCTTCTTTCTATTCTCATTAAAAACCTGTGCAACTCAGGTCAGAGAGAGGGCTCAGCAAAGAGCATGTGCAGCTCTTGCAGATCTGGGTTCAGTACACACAAAGGCAGGTCACAGCTGTCTATAAGTTCCGGTTCCAGGGAACCCGATGCTCATATCTGGCCTCTGTAGTCACCCGATATGCACATAGTGTACATACATACATGTAGGCATTCACACATACACACACAAGTACTCTTTCAAAAAAAATCTCTGTAATTTACTAAAAGCTATAAACAGAAATAATTCCTTGGCATAGAGAATTGTGTATGTACTCAACGAACTTGTGATACTTGGCTTGACTTGTGATAACTGAACAAGGATGCCAAAGTCACTTCTGAGCATCTTGATCTATGGAAACATATCCCAATCTATTAATAGGCCATTTCTTATCCATTTGGAAGCATTTTTCCCCTTTGATATTTTTTGGATCTCGAAGTAGAGTTGTGTCAGAAAAAATCCAAGTTCAAATGTGGACCAACAGCTATACCTTAAAGGCTAAGTAAAAAATTACTTCAAAAAAGGGATGATTATCAGGTACATTTACTGTGATCTATTTCTGCACTAAAAATACATCCTATTTCCCCTTTTCTCTTGTTTCTACCACTATCTAAATTGTCTAATCTGTGATAACATCTTTTGGTTTGTCATNTTGTGTTTTAATAAAAACTAGATTCTGCTATGTCTATCAATTTTGAGATTGGCTAAAATAATTTTTCTATAATAAAAGCAATAAAGAAAGGTACAATCTGTATTCTTATTCTACGGTAAAAATATTTTTCCCTTAAANGATTTCAGAAATCTTAAATTAAGAATGAACTAACTGCTTGACAGCCATGAACATGTTTAACCTCTGCAAATCTTAGTGACCCCCACCACTACACCTAAGACTCAATAATGAGACTTAGAGGCAACTTGCCTCCAAGTCCTATGATCTTTCCTCAGGCAAAGCTTGAAAAACCAGACTTATAGTATATTTAAGTGATATAAACTTGACTTTCATTCCACAATGAAAGAAAGACAATTATTAATATTTTAAAGTGCAGACGGTAAGCATTCTTCTAAACTCTTAGGCCAGTCTATTTCCAGTCAATATAAGTTCTAATTCTTTTGTGAAAACATAGCTAAGAACACTAGAAAATAGTTACCTATTGTAAGCATGGAATGCTGAATACGTGTCTCAATTGCTTTTATAATGGGTCTCTATAAAAATAAGGATGGAGCCGGGCGGTGGTGGCGCACGCCTTTAATCCCAGCACTCGGGAGGCAGAGGCAGGCGGATCTATGTGAGTTCGAGGCCAGCCTGGGCTACCGAGTGAGTTCCGGGAAAGGCGCAAAGCAACACAGAGAAACCCTGTCTCGAAAAACCAAAAAA
>LZPO01056472.1:0-22783 GCA_001675575.1 Neotoma lepida
CCCTCTATAAGATGTGTAATTGGTAAAAATCTTTCTGCGTTATTTAGACTTCTTTGAATGGCAGTGTGTCCTTTGCCATGCTGAAGGTTTTTGGTTTCATGAAGTTCCATTTATTCATTGTTGATCTTAGTGCATGTGGTAATAGTGTTCTGTTTAGTATTTTCCTCTGAGTTCAAGGCTATTTCCCACTTTCTCTTCTACCAAGTGCAATGTATCTGATTTTCTGTTGATGTCTTTGATCCATTTGGAGTTGAGTTTTGTTCAGGATGATGAGTATGGTTCTATTTGTGTTCTTCTAAATGTAACTGTACAGTTTGACCTGCACGATTTGTTGCAGATGTCTTTTTTCCAGTGTGTGTTTCTGGTCTCTTTATAAAAAATCAGGTGCCCACCGGTGTGTGGATTTATGGTCAAGTTTTCAATTCAATTCCATTGATCAATGTGTCTCTTTTTGCCAATATCATGCTGTTATTATTATTGCTCTGTAGGACAATTGGACAATTGAAATTGGTGATACCTCTAGCAGTTCTTTAATTATTTGGAAGTGTTTTAGTTATTCTGAGATGTTTAGTTGTTGTTTGTTTCAATATGATGCTGAATAATGTTCTTTAAAATCTGTGAAGAATTGTATTAGAATATTAATGGGGCTTGCATTGAATCTCTAGATTGCTTTTGGTAGAATGGCTATTTTACTATGTTAATCCTACTGCTCCATTAGCATAAAACATATTTTCATCTTCTGATATCCTCTTCAATTTCTTTCTTCAAAGACTTAAAGTTTTATCATACAAATCTTTCAATTGTTTGTTTAGAGTTACCCCAAGATATTTATATTATTTGAGGCTATTGTGAATTATCAGCTATTTTGCTGAAAATGTATAGCAACTGTAGGAGTTCCCCAATGGAATTTTTCAGGCTATTTATATATACTATCATATGATCTGCAAATAAAGATACTTTGACTTCTTTTCCAATTTCTATCCCTTTGATCTCTTTCAGCTGTCTTATTGCTCTAGCTAAGACTTGCAATGTTATTTTAAGAGGTATAGAGAAAGCGGACAATCTTGTCTTGTTCCTGATTTTAGTGGAATCATTTTGAATTTTTCTCCAATTAAGTTGACATTGACAATGAGATTATAAACTGCCTTAATTATGTTTAGGTGTGTCCCTTATATCACTAGTTTCTACAGGACTTTTATCATGAAGGGGTGTTGCATATTTTCAAAGGCTTTTTCTACATCTAATGAGATGTTCAGGTGGTCCTTGTCTTTCAGTTTGTTCATATGGTGGATTACATTTGTTCATTTGCATATGTTGAACCATCCCTACATCTCTGAGATAAAGGCTACTTGATCATGGTAGATACTAATTTTGATGTGTTTTGTTAAATTTGCAAGTATTTAATTGAGATTTTTGCATTTATGTTCATAAGGGAAATTGGTCTGTAATTCTCTTTCTTTTTCATTCTTTATTTGGTTTGGACATTAACTATGGCCCCATAAAACAAATTGAGTAGTGTTCCTTCTGTTCCTATTTTGTGAAATAATTTGAGCAGTATTGGTGTTAACTCTTCTTTGAAAGTCTGCAATACAACCACTTGTCCCTGAGCTTTTTTAGTTGGGAGTCTTTTAAAGACTGTTCCTATTTCACTGTGGTTATAAGTCTATTTAAATTATTTATCTGTTCTAGATTTAACTTTGATAAGTGGTGCCTATTGGGAAAATTATCCATTTTCCCAATCCATGTGGTGAATTTTGGAGAAAGTTCAATGAGGTGCTGAGAAGAAGGTATATTCTTTTGTGTTCATGGAAAATAATCTACAAATATTTGGTAGTTCCATTTGTTTTATGTCAGTTAGCTCCAGATTTTCTCTGTTTAGTGTTGATCTGTCTATGATGAGAATAGGGTATTTAAGGATCTGAGTGTCAGTGCTGAAGGGTTAGTATGTGGTTTAAGCTGTAGTATTGTTCCCTTTATGAACTAGGGCACCCTTGTGTTTAGGGCATAGATGTTAAGAATTGCAATGTCATCTTGGTGGATTTTTCCTTTAATGAGTATGCAGTGTCCTTCCCTACTTCTTCTGATCAGTTTTGATTTGAAGTCTATTTTGTCAAATATTAAAATGGCTATACCAGTTTACTTCTTAGGGCCATTTAATTGAAATATTGTTTTTAATCCTTTTACCCTGAGGTGATGACTATCCTGGATTTTAAAGTGTATTTCTTGGATCCAGCAGAAGGATCCTATTCTGAGACCCCTTCAGTCAGTCTGTGTCTTTTTACTAGGGGATCGAGACCATTGATCAATGAGCAGTTATTTGTTGATTATTGTTATTTTGCTGTTGTGGTGTTTGTTTGTATGTATGTGTTTTTTCTGTACATGTGTCTGTGTATTTCCTCTCTTTTGATTTGCTGGTATAGGATTATATATTCCCTGTGCTTTCTTGAGTGTGGTTAAGCTCCTTATCTTGGAATTTTCATTCTAGTACCTTCTCTAGTGCTGGATTTGTAGATAGATAGTTTTTAAATTTGGTTTTATTGTAGAAGGTCTTATTTTCTCTATCTATTATGGTTGAAAGTTTTGCTGGGTATAGTAGTGTAGGCTGGCATTTGTGGTATCTTACATTCTGTAGGAAATCTTCCCAGGCCTCTCTAATTTTTGTCTTCATTGAGATATCAGGTATTATTCCAATAACTTTGCTTTTTATGTTACATGGTCTTTTTCCCCTCCAGCTTTTAATATTCTGTCTTTGTTTTATGTTTAACATTTTGATTATTAGATTCCAAGGAGACTTTCTTTTCTGTTCCAATCTATTTGATATTCTGTATGCTTTTATACCTTAATAGACATCTCCTTCTTTGGGTTAGGGAAATTTTCTTCTGTGATTTTGTTGAAAATTACTGTGCCTTTGACCTGGATTTCTTCTCCTTCTTCTATTCCTATAATTCTTATATTTGGCCTTTTCATAGTGTCCCAGATTTTCTGAATGTTTTGTGCTAAGATTTTTTTTTAGATTTAACGTTTTCTTTGATGGAGGTATCCATTTATTTTATCTGGTCTTCAATGCCTGAGACTCTCTTCCATCTCTTTTATTCAGTTGGTGAGGCTTGCCTCTTAGGTTCCCTTATGAGTTCCTAAAATTTTCATTTCCAGATTTTCCTCAGTTTGATTATTTATTGATTCTATTTCTACTGTCAGGTCTTGAATTGTTTTATTCATTCCTTTCCATTGTTAATTTGTGATTTCACAGATTTCTTTAAGAGAATTTGTTTTGTTCCCTCTTTTTAAGAACATCTATCATACTCCTAAAAGCTATTTTAAGGATTTTTCTTTGTGCTTCCCTACATTGCAATATTTAGGGCTTGCTATGGTACAGTTGTTGGGATCTAATGGAGACATTCTAGCAGTTAATGATTGTGTTTCTACTCTGCTGTATAGGCATCTGAGTTTTGGAGAATTGTATATAATTCAGAGTGGTAATATCTGGTCTTGTCTGTTGAATGAATGTTTTGCTTCTTGGTTTCTGTTGCCCTCCTTGGTTCTTAAGAGTGTGGTAGCTATGTGTTCCCTGGTAGGAAATTCTTCTGGGATTCTGATTGGTGTGACCACTGGGCATTCTGGGTAAAATGTGTTTCTAGGTAAATGGAAGCTAACATTTAGGGATGGGGATTCACTAGGAAGAGAGGACTGAGAAGCATCCTAGAGGTAAGAAACCAAGGTATTCTACCAGGATCTGCTTCATCCTCTTGGAATGTGGGCAGAGAGTGAGGAGAGATCACAGCATGTGGTCTGTGGATGAAACTGGGTGACTGGCTTTAGACAAGCTGAGGAAGAGGTGGAGATGCACATGTAGCCTTCCTTCTTCCCTTGCCAGAGTCATGAATTCTTCCTTAAGATAGGCTCGAATTTACTTTCACTTTAAAAGATAGAGACTNGCTTTGTAAGAGAAAAGTACAACCAGATAATAGTTCTGATTACTCTCTTCATTCCTTTCAAGCCAGCTATTGTAGACATCCTACCTGATAGATTTTGAGGTATGAATTCTGATTTTGTTCAATTGTACCAAAACTGAAGGAGAGAGTCATTCTCTAGCCCTCCAAGTAGTATCAGTACTTGCTATTTTACCTGATCTCATCTATACATTGGGGCAGTTGGACAAAGAGTAGAGGGATTAAGGTTAAAAGGTAAAAGAAGATAATGAGAGGCTATTCCAATTATACTGAACTGTGGGTAGCCTGAAAGAGAAAGAAAAAAAAAAAAAAAACCTTCACAATGTAAAATGCACTAGAATGTCATTGTAACTCTTCCTTAAGTTTTGAGCAAAATAATTTGGGCTACAGTTTTGTTTTTCTTTCACTTATCTCTCAGATATGTGTTTCCCTCCATGAGAAATGTCACATTTATGATTAAACATTGTTGTTTCAGATGTCTAAGGCACCCAGCCTAGACCACAGAGAGAGACTGACATCACTTTCTCTTACTAATTTGAATCCAGGCTGATTGTGTTCCAGGTACATATGGCAGAAATGTATGATTCAGCAAAGAAAAGCTCAAGGAAATTTCAGTTGTTTGTAGGGAGCACAAAAATTATTTTTAAGGAGTAGAAATCATTATTATGTTCTAGTAATTAGCAAATGACTAATATCATAATAAATGATTTTATCTTGGTTCATTTGATTAAAAAGGGAAGGGAAATTGACTTTCATAAAAGAAGGAGGAATAGTCTTGTCTATGTTCTACTTGACACAACCTGTTATTAAACTGGATGAAGATGAGAAAAAGAAAGTACAGATAAATGTACAAAATTGGTTCATTTATAAAAGGCTACAGACCTGGTGTGGGAAGGAAATGTGGGTGGAGCTCAGTGAGTCACTTGAGAACTGGAAGCAAACACATAACTTCTGGTGTGCAGGTACCAATCTGCAGAACAGGGACAATGAAGTAAACTCAAGCTTTTGACATAAGAAATACCTTTAATCTTTTCATGATAGTTCTTACTTTTTAGGTGTATGAGTGCTTTGGATACATGTATGTTGATCCACCTGTAGTTTGGTGTGTTTGGTGCCCATAGAGGCTAGAAGAGGACATCAGAACTCCTGCAATTGGAGTTACAGATGATTGTAAGCCACTATGTGAGAGCTGAGACTCAAACTTGGGTCCTCTGGAAGAGTAGCCAGTGCTCTTAACCATTGAGCCATCTCTCAAGCCCCAGTAATTTTTAATAACTTATAAAATCATATTTATTATTATATTTACCCTTTGAACATGTGTATGTTTGTTTATGCCTTAAAAAGAATGATTTTTCACTAAAAATGTATATCATCAGGAAAATAGGCGTTCTTTTATCAATACTCAACTGAATTATAAGAGCATGAATCCTGAGTCAAATATGAAGGCACTAAAGATAACATACAAGTTAAGACTTCTGAGTTAAATCATAAACATAATTTGATAATATATTATGAAAGAAATCAGGAATATCTAAAAATGCCTATAGAAATCAGCTGGGGCTCAGATGAGGTTGAGAAAGATGAATCTGATGCTAAGACTGGTGAACAGCTGGTTCCTACCTTCTCCTCCACAAACAAAAACCAAAACAACTGAAAAGCTGTAGTTGAGATAAGAGGCTGAAAGAAAACCCTGGAACTCAGCATAAGAATACTGAAAAACATGGAGATCTTGTAACACCAATCTTAAAAGGTCTTACAACAAAAAAACCCAGAGCCAGATATTGGGGTGAAAACTGAAAGATCAGAGAAGCAGAACAGCTAGCCACTAGCTTACCTCTATGAAATCCTCAACTTCAAGAGAATGAGTTCCTGTTTCCTCATGCCTTATATATCTTTCTGTGTCCTGCCATATTACTTCCTGGGATTAAAGTCATGTGTCACCACTGCATGGTTCTGTTTCTCTCATGTAGCCCAGTGTGGCCTTGAACTCACTCCCAAGTGATAGAATTGAAGGTATGTGCCACCTCTGCCTGACCTCTATGTCTAATTTAGTAACTAGCTCTGTCCTCTGGTCTCCAGGTAAGCTTTATTGGATACACAATATATCACCACAAGACCTATGATGTCATCAGAAAGAAAGTAGATTACTGAGGATCACAGCCCTTACCTCAGCCTCCAGGTAGAGTAGTCGTTCTCAAACTGTAGGTCGTGACCTCTTTAAGGGTTGAATGACCCTTTCACAAGTTTGGCATATCGGATATCCTGCATATTATATTTATATTTATGATTCATAACAGGAGCAAAACTACAGTTATGAAGTAGTGATAAAATAATTTTATTGTTGGGGTCACCATAATGTGAGGAATTATATTAATGGGTCATAGCATTTGAAAGGTTGAGAACCACAGTGTGGAAAAGTGTTGGAGTAGGGGTGGAGAAGGGAGGCAGATAAGGCCCACACACCAGATGAATGGGCTAAGCCTCAAGTGAAAAGAGCGGTGACATGCACAGTAGTGCCCTGACCCAGAGGAGCCTGAAACTGGACCCCCAAGATGACAACTGCTGACATAAGGCCCAGGGCCAAATCAAGAAGTACCACAATAGCCATAGAAGCAAAGCCTGCCAAACGGCACACATGTAAATATCTCAGCCCTTTGTTTAACAAAATGAGCTTGCTTGCATCTTCCCGAATCTGGGTCGTTGATTCTGCGTCCTCTTACTTCCTGCCTCCAAGGGTACCCGGGCCAGTAGAGCCAGAACAGCAACAGAGAACTCACCGTTTACTGTGCATGCCAGGCACAAGCAATCCTAGTAAAGCTGTAACATACTGGAAGCCCATAACACAGTAAAAATGTTTGTAGCCTTATTTACCAAATTGCCTAGAAATGCAGCTATAACTTCACANCCCAAGTCTATGCATTATTCTACACTAAAAGGAGGTGGCTAAGGGGAACAGAGTTTTATGCTATCCCTAAGAACTAAGATGCTGGGGTAGTTTCATTTGGGAACTTAGGATCCGTATCTTCCTCTTCACAGTTAAATTAGTAAAAATAGGGTGATTTACTCCATGTCCCTGCTACTATCAGTCTTGTACCAGCCTGCAAGCCACAGCAAGACTGGATGCTTCAATAAAGCACATATGTCCACACTACTCACAAAACACCACAAAGATTGAAAAGGTGCATTCTTATGCCAATACTCTGCCTGCTGCTGTCATCAACTACTGTTTGAAATACCTATAGAGAGACTATACTATGGCAGTTAGTGGCATCAAAGCTAGCATAGCTTATCAAACTGATACTTCTCTGGAATAATGGCAGATTTCTTAGGAGAAAACTTACAGTAAAGGAGGGAATAAAATGATGTTTTTAAAATGCAGAAGGAAAAACATCTGTCAAATGAAAATACTGTATTCATAAAAATGATCCTTCAAGAATGCTGTAGAAATAGAATCCTTCAGAAATGCAAAAAGTGAGTGAATACATCATCACTAGACCAAGCATACTAGAATTACTAGAAGGATTCTACATATGAGTTTGAAAGAACAATAACTACTCTGAAGAAAAAAAAAAGTGTCTGAAGTGCATAGTGTTTTCAGCAATGGGACTTACTGTCCACCTCTGGAGGGTAACTAAAGACAATAGCAGATAATTCATAATGCTTTGAGAGTTTCTTGGATAACACTGACCAACAACCAAAAAGAGGGTTTCCTGTACCTAGATGGAGAGATTTGTTAGATGGCCTTTGACACTTGCAGGGAGCACTATCAGCTCAGTTGAGAAAATTTCACTTAAGTATTTATACATTTACACACAGACTTACATATGTTGTGGGTTTATTTCATGTAGCTAGCTAATAACATGATTCTTTATTACCTTCCTAGACATCTTTAGTCTTTTTTCTCTCCTCTCTTCTTCTGTACTTATCTCCCCACTTCCTCCCTAATTATAACCCGCACATTTTTCCTGTGTTCCTGATCAAATTGCTTGTACCCTGCTATTCCACTCTCCATTGCTCCTCTATTCACCACAGGGTCCAGTGTGTGTGTGTGTGGGGGGGGACTGCATGTGTGTATATGTGTGCGTGCGTATGTATGCATATAGGAAGTGTGGGTGTGCATATGCACCACAACTCACATGTGGAAGTCAGAGGAACAACTCACACGTGGGAGTTGAGTCATTCTCTCTTTCTAAGTGGATATCTGGGGTCAAACACAAATCATGAGGCTTAAAAAGTGCTTTGAGCCACTGAGTCACCTCATTGGCCACCATGAAGTCACATTTAAAAGGATCACTGACAAAATAGATGGCTCAAATAGTCAGCTGAGTAAAGTAGTAAAATCAAGCCAGAATCCAGGCAACAAAGTTAGCACAGTGGATGTAAAAAATAATGTAGAGGGGAATTTTACAAAATGGAGCTGGGCTGGTCCGGTGGCTCAGGGTCTAAAGCACAGGCTGCTCTTCAAGAGGAGTTGGGTTCAGTTCTCATCACCCACATGANGTCTCACAACCATCTGTAGTAATTCTAGTTCCTGAGGACCTGAGGATCTGACATCTTCCTTCACAGGCACAAGGCACACACCTGAAACACAGACATGTACAAAAGGAAAANATCTGCACACATTTAAAACAACAACATGGATCATAATTTGGCAAGGCAATGAATTTATGATAAGAAGAAGAAGTTAGAGTAATGAGTCAACCAATCCAGTGAGAAGTACTGTGGAAATTGTCACAGGGAAGACCAGTGGAAGAAAGTATCAAGATGGAGGAAAACACTGAAGCAATTCAGACACGTGAAAAGAAAACCATAACAAACGAGTCTGACCAAACCTGTCAAGAACTCTGGGATGTGTTTAAATGACCAAACCTAAAGTCATAGGGGAGTTAAGGTAAAAATCTCAAGAATAGACAATTTATTCAGTGAAACTGTAACAGAAAAATCTCAACTCAGGAGAAAGAAATTGACAATCAAAACCAAGAAGCTTTTCAACCCTTAAAGGCGTATCACCAAGGAAGAAACTCTCCAATATCCTAGTCAAAAATGTCACAAATACAAATCAAAGATACAATCTTTAAAGCTGAAAAGGCAAAACATCAATTCAACTACAAGAGCAAGCACATAAAAACAGTTTATGGTCACTCATGTGTGATTCTGAAAGATGTGCAAAAAGTGAACATCAGAAAACAATTAAACATTCTTTCAATGATAGGGCCAATAATCTGACGTGTGTTAGTTAAGAATGTAGGAAAGCCCCACGGGGAGAGGAGATGAGATCCTAATACGGTGGGCGACTGGGGAACAGTGAGTGTAACTGACTGTGTAAACATGGAAGTGGAAGAGGACACACGTCAGGGAAGAGCGAGAAGCTCAAGAGAGAATGGTGGTGAAACAGGAAACAGTTGGGAAGATTGTGAATAAGGATGAATTATAATGAGTCACGTATATTAATATGTGATAATGGATTCTTTTCATGCTGACATAAATTAATCTTAAAAAATTAGAAAAAAATAAAAAGATTAACAAAAGTAATTNAATTTCATTAATTAGAACACTAATGAAATAGAGTTAATATTTTCAGAAAATGAAGATTTAACAAACCTTTGGCTTGGTTAATCAAGAAAAAAAGGAAGAGAAGAAAAAAACCTCATAATCTGAAGCAGTGACACTTGTCTATAATCCCAGCACGTGGAAGGTGGAGGCTTCTCCAGCTACATATTTAATTCAGTTTCAAGAAAGCCTAGATTAAATGATACCCTGTCTTCAATATCAATCAACAAATAAGTAGAAATTAGCATTAACACTAAATGCCTTTATCTACAACTATATAGCTATATATTCAAAAATTAAATGACATATAAATGTTAAAATCTATATTTGTATATTTTACCAGAATACTTTGCCAGTAATTAGTAAGGAATAATGAGATTTAATCCATAATAAAAAGTCTCCTAACAAAGAAATGTTTAAAGTGTTGGGGATTCATTGATAAATTATGTACACACACACACACACACACACACACCCATGTGAGACTTACCCCAGGGATGCAAAAATGTTTTGAGGTACAGAATTTCACGAACATTATATATATTCTACAGCACATCATCAAGTTGAAAGCAAAAACTATATAATCATCACAGTAGATACAGAAATGACAAAATAATTCAACATTTTTTCATGATAAAGTCACAACAAATTGTCATAAGGAGTAAAATGCCACATAATAAAAGCTACATGATAAAAATTTTTACAGTTCACATCATGATAAGGAGGAATTTTTTTTAAAGTTTCTTACTTTTTGGGTGGTGTGTGTGTGTGTGTGTGTGTGTGTGTGTGTGTGTGTGTGTGTATTTATATGAGTGCAAATGTATGCTCAGATGCCCACAGTAGCTGGAAGTTAACCTTAGGTGTCAGTCTCTGGAGGTGTCTGTATTGTTTGCTGAGACAAGGACGGCCGCTAGGACGTCACCAGCAAGCCTGGGGTACATCTGTGTCTACCTCTTCCCTGCTGGCATTCCAAGCATGGGCCACCAGGTCTGTCATTTTGTTTTTGTATTATATTGATGCTGGATATCTTGCTGCAGTCATAGCAAATGCTTTACCAGCTGAGCTATTCCCCTAGTGAGAAAATCATTTCCTTAATATGAGAAACAAAATTAGATTTTCACTTTTCCTATTCAACATAGTATCATAAGTTTTAATCAGAGGAATTGGGCAGAGAAAAAAATTAAAAAGAGGACACAAAAATTGAAAAAAAATTAACCTTGTATGAAGGTAGACTGGTCTTACATATAGAAAAATCTAAAGTTTACACCAAAAACTTCTTGGAACCGATAAATGATTAAGAACATTATAAACATATGTAAATTCAACATATATAAAATTGTATCATTTTTATATATNAAAAACAACTTGAAAGAGAAATTGTAAAATGGGTCTGATATATAATATATATTAAAAATGAAGACATAAGAAATAAATATTATCAAGAAAATTAAATACCTTTAAATTATAGGATATAAAAAAGGAAAGGTATTCTGTGTCCATGGATTTATAAAATTAGTATTATAAAATTTATTTTACCCAAGACAACATTCCCATTCAATACAATTCCCTCTAAAGAACCAATGTGTTTTGAAGCAATAAATCTTCTGTAATTGTATGAAACATCTAAGAGCAAATCCAATTTTAAAGGAAACATTTTTTATCTTGGCCAGAAGTTTAAATATATATTTCCTGAGCCTAGTTGCTTCTGGCCCATGCTGAAGCAGGACATCCTGATGGAAACAATTGGTAAAGGAAACTGTTAACCTCATAGTCTAAGAGAGCCAGGCAAGGGATGTGTCAAGGATCCAAATATGTCCCATAGATGCAAGTTCCAACCACTTCTTGGTAGTGGTATAGGCTGGGGACTAAGCACCTTGGTCTCTGGGACACATTTCCAACCCAAATAATAATACAATCCTTTTTAGACTTTCCAAACACAAGATCAAAAACCTATACAGAATGATCAACGATCCATAATAGCAAACCAAAAATAAATAACAATATCAACAAAAATGCCAAAGTTGATAGTATCAAAATGCTTCACTTTAAAAACACATTTCAAAACTATAGTTATCAAAGCAGCAAGTCACTAGGCTAAATATAGACACAGAAACAAAAAGAACAGAATAGACTATATAAGAATGAATCCACACATTATAACCAAATGAGTTTTATGTATAAATAATGTACTTTAAACATAATTATTTCTCATTATTCTCTTTGTCTCTACCTGACCTGGTGCCCCCTCTTTTCTCAGTGGTCTTACTTCTACTGTCATGTCTTCTTGAAACTAGATGCCATATGCAATATGAAATGTGAGCTTTGTCTTTCTGAATCAGGCTTAGAAATAAAAGTAGCGAATTAACACATAGTCAGCTGGATTTTTACAAAGGTGCCACACACATATTAAGGAAAATAGTCTCTTCAATAAATGGTACTGTGAAAACAGGACATAGATATTCAGAAAGGTGACACCTCTCACATTACATGAAAATATACTCAAAATGAGTCAAGGACCTAGCTGTGAAATCAATCTACACAATCAAGGGAAACATTTCAAGATATTGAGAGCATTCAGTAAGATTTCAAAGCACAAACAAGAAAAATTGTAGGAGNCAATGAGATTGAATCACACTAATATGTTTCTATCCAGCAAGGTGAGTGAACAATGGGGTCATAAGATAGGCTATGAATGGGGAGAATTTTTCACATTATTCATTCAAGAAAGGGTGAAGTATCCAAAATACAAAAGGAACTCAAGAAACTTGAAAAGGCAACAAATCAATCAATTAAAAATGACCAAATTCTGGGTGGAAAGATGATTGAAAGTAAAGCGCCTACCTCACAATCAGGAGGACCTGAGTTCAGATCCCCAACACCGNTTAAAAAAAAAAAAAGCTGGTTGTGTGGCATTCATTCGCAGAACAGGAGAGAAAAGAACAGATAGATATATAGATATATAGCTCATTTGTCAATTAGCCTAGGCAAATCTTTGAGCTTCAAGTTNATTGAGAGATCTTCTCTCAAATAATAACGTGGTAAGTAATTGAGAAAGACATTTACCATTGATATCTGGCCTCCATAAGTAATGTATTAAAGTGTATGCACACTTTGATGCACATTTACATGTGCACACACATGTCGATATCAAAAACATACACATTTATACACATACATACATATACAAACATGTACAGACCACACACACACACACACACACACACACACACACACACACACACAGACTGAACATAATTATCTAAACCAAAAATTATCAAGAGAAATGTGCCCAAAAAGTTCAGTATGACTATTCCTCTGGGCAGTACAAAACAACCCACAGTGAGATTTTATCTTGAACTANTTAGAATGGCTGTCATCACAAACAAAACAAAACAAATTACTGGTGAGAATATTGGCAGCCTGAAGATGAACTTTTATAAATGGTTGATTAGAATATAAATTTGTGTAAACACTATAACAAAGAAGTATAGATTCCTCAGAAAACTGAAGATAAAATTTCCATGAGATCTCTATTGGGTGTGGATCCAAGGAGAGGTGGCACAGCCATGTTTATAGCAGTGCTCCTGTGTGAATCATCATAGTGTGGAGTCAAGAAAGGTACTGATGGATGAAAGGACTTAGAAAGTTTGAATGTGTGTATGTGTGTGTGTGTGTGTGTGTGTGTGTGTGTGTGTGTGTGTGTGTGCAATTTATGTGCAATATTATCCACCCATAAATGCTAAATTTTGCAGTAACATGGATGAAATTGAAAGTCAGGTAAACTGAAATGTATCAGACACAGAAAGACATATACTGTGTGTAGTTGGAAGGTTTCTTCGAGTCCAGTTGTGTCCCCCCGCCCCCTCCCACCATGGTCCAGACAAATCTCTCTCACCCTTGGTCCCATAGCTGCTTGAACCCAAGTAAACACACAGAGGCTTATGTTATTTACAAACTGCATGGTCTATGGCAGGCCTCTTGCTAGCTAGCTCTTATATCTTAAATTAACCCATTTCTATTAATCTATGTTTTGCCATGTGTTCTGTGCTTACCGGTCTGCTGGCATGTAGTTCCTTGGGTGGCAAGCTGGTGTCTCTCCCTCTCCTCTTCTTTCTTCTCTCCATATATCTGCTTGGATTCTCCACCTGCCTTTAAACTGCCTTGCCATAGGCCAATGCAGCTTTATTTATCAACCCATCAGAGCAACACATATTCACAGCATACAGAAAGACATCCCACAGCAACTGTGTGTTTCTACTCATTTGTTGTAGATAATTATTTGATTACATGGGAGGAGAAAATAGAATAGAGTTTGAAGGGAAGCCAAGAGTATGTGCTGAGGGGAAAGAAGAATGGGGTAGTAACAATTGATAATGGGTAAGAAAACACAGTTAGAAATGATAGTTCTTATATCACAGGATAGAATCAAACAACTGCATCCTGGAGCAATTACTCATACATTTAAAATATGTACATGAATCTGAAGGTTTCTGACATGTAGAAATGATAATATTTGACTAGATGAAAATGCTAATTTCCCTAATTTAATCATTTCCATCATATTAATATATTTCATTAGATGCTGCAGCTGGCAAATATGGATAGATATTAAATGACAGTTTTAAAAGTAAAATAAGAAGAAACAAAAAATAAGAATGAGTCAGAATGAGTCAGGGCAGACTGACATCATTCTCTCTTGATTAAGTATTCAAAAAAGGTAACTTACGTCCATCTGGATTTAGCAAGGTATTTGTCACACAGGCAATAGAACAGAGCTTGGTCAATTGTACAGGGAAATAAATCCATGAAGATCTAAATGAGATCAATAATCTTAATCAGTGAATTAATTAAAGCTCACAGGACAGTTGACTACTATTCTGAAAACCCTTAACTGTCAGTCTCTTTCTTTTTAAACACGATAGCTATTAACATTTAAGCACCTGTTATACACAGGGTATTAATTATGTCAAGCTCATGAAGTGGATTTCATCCTCACAATAACCAGTGAGATTAATACGCTGTGAACTTTACAACAGAAAAACTGAAAGTCTTTCTCATCATCCAAGCTATAGATGATGAGTTTAAATTTTCATATAGATGAAGCTGGAGAAAGAATAAATATGTTGGATTACAGTGACAGGCTATAAAAAATACCAATTTATGAATATAAAATTCATAACTTTTGTTTTCACAGACATAACACTTTAACAAGAAGGGGCATATCACGAGATTCTTTGGCTTCTTGAAACAGGAAACACATCCTACCTAACCACAACAAAGCTTTAGAAACACAGAATGATGTTATATAAATATCTGTGGGTTTGGAAAGTAAGAAAGATTGTACATCTCCTTAGAATTTGCCTTAGAAATTTAGTATCTCTGTGATAGTATATGAAAAACATAGTTAACACATACAGTTTAGATATCTAATTTAGAGAGGTCAAAAGTTATAAAATAGAAAAATTACTCAGGATAGTTCTTAGTGTTCATAAAAACATTCATTATTATCTCAGCTAAAGGTTTATTACAGTAACGGTTTGTTCTTAACAATGGGATATTACTAAAATATATATACTATTATGCTGACTTCCAGTTTTGTTATCTTGACTACTGTTCTCCCCATTGTTCAACAAACAGTATAGTATAAAATTAAAGAAGAAGATTAATGTTAACTTGAATACAAAACACAAACTAAACGCTAAAAGCCACAAATATAAATGTTTGTGAATTGATATCTATCTATATACCTGAAATAGAAGTAAAAGAAATGAATCCTACTTGATAGCTATAAAATAGGAAAGCAGTGTGGCAGAAAGATGAAGGTCCACCACTCAAGAGAGTGAAGAGTTGGTCAATCAAAGCACCATGCATAATTATGACTCTAAAAAGTTGTAGAAGCTAATACTTATACAACAAAAATCAGAAACATAATATATTATTTAGTGAGCCTAGATTTTTATGTCATAATTTCCTGTTTGATGCTTTCATAATTTAAGTTTAAATAAGAAACAAGTTTAATATAATGCTTTCATATCATTTTGCATTTGGTTTGTAAGCCATAAATTCAACAGCTAGCAGACACGTGTATTAAGTTCATTTCATTGAAATTATTTCCTGTCACTTACAAATATTTTGTGTTTCTTACTCTTGCTCTCCAGAAGGGTTCCCCAAAATTTTCTGTCATGGCACACAAAAAAATGAAATAACTTCATTTGTACAGTGTTTCAGCTAGTAGAAGAAGATACAAAGAAGTCATAAGACACTGCTCCCAGACCTTTAGCTGCCCCAAGTCTTATACTGCTGTCTCGAAGCCGAGCAGAAGGCTTTGTGAGCAGATCTGTGACTTTTTNGGGCTGTTGTCAAGGCAGATGCTCAATGGTAAGTCTTGCTCTATGTACCAAGAAAATGTGGAAATTGTCCTTTGTGCAGGTTTGTTTATTCACCAAAGATTTAAGAATTGCTCTTCTGGTCACTAAGATACAGAAAGGAACAGAGCAGTGAATACTCCTCTGGAAATTGGCTGAAAGTATAAATAACCATGTCAGGTCCACAAAACACGGGACTAGGATCAGATTCTCTATAAGATTCAAATTAGAGTTCTAGGAACAAAAAAAAAATGTTCAAGAGTCTATATTTTACAATACATTATTCCACGGGGAATAAAATGATCACCATTTCTTTTGCAATTTTATGTTTATCAATTTGGAATGTAGGAGANTTTGAATGTGTAAAGTATAAACTTGGAACTGAGATTACTTTTACTCTGACTCTTGCTTATTTTTTTTTCCTCACAGAGACTTAAGTGTCGACCAATATCTTTCAATGTAGATGATAACTCAATCATAACAAAGAAAGTAGATAACAGAGAACACAGAACATCATCATCACTGGCCAGCCTAAGAAAATATGCTAGCATATCACCAAAATGAGATAATATAGTTAGGAAGCACATTTAATTTATTTAGTAAAATCAACTATTAATGTGAATGACTGCTAATTACATAGCATCTTCAGTTTTCATTAAAGGAGGTCTCCGAGTGTCTTTATTTAGAAATAATTTAATAATATATTTAAATTAGTATGTTCTTATAAATAATAAACTCACTGCATTCTTTTTCAATAATTAGGCATTTTCCTAGTTCTTGTAATGAAACATGGCAAATGATAAATTATGCAGATTTTAAGTAGGGAAAGATTTCACACATACTTATACTTGAATAAGCAGAGATGCATGTGTGTGCATTTAAAACTTAATTATGACCCCTAGCCACCTGAGAACCACATAGCATCCAACACACATCCCAGCAGTAGCACAAGCCACCATTTTGATTCTAGCACTAGCCACCTGAGGAAGTACTGGGCCTTGTGTACTTCCCACAAACTTCTGAGGAGCTATAGCACATGCTAACTTAAGGAGGCTTCATTGTGTGCTCAGAAGCTGTATATAGTTTTAGATGCAGAACCATTTAGCCAGAACCATTTCTGATACTCCTTCTTCACATTAACTCTGAGTAGCCCTAAGAATGAACCTCAAGTACCAATCAGCTGACACAAACCATGACAAGTTGAAGTAACAAAAATCTGGGCAAATGTATACTCAACAAAGATGAGATCTATCCATACTAAGAAATACTGCCAAGGCTCTAATTCCAGAAGTGTAAGCTCCATTACAAAAGTAGAGCAAGCATCATGAAAAAAACATACAAAAATAAACAAAGACAACATTTCTCCTCCAAAGTTTGTATTAGCATAATAATGTTACATGAGAAAAGTAACTTACATGACACACAAGACAATGAATTCAAAATAGCACTTAAAAATTTGCTCAAGGGACTCAGAAGAGATACGAATAAATACTGGAACAGCAATCACATAGTTTAATGAAATAAGAAAAACGACTCAAGATATGAAAATAGAACTTATTAAAGAAAATTTCTGAAGAAAACCCAAATCAAAATAAAACCTGAAGTTAAAAAAATAATAAATGAAATGAAATGAAAAAGAAATTTCATCACTCAGTCAAGGGAAAACAATAAATTTAGAAATAAAAAAAGAAACAAAGAAACAAACAAAAACATGATCTGAACCTGCAGTAGCTGTAGGACACTATATAATGGACAACTAATGAATTGTAACTATAGAAGAAGAAAAAGACAAAGACATAAAAAATATTTACAAAATATCATAAACAAAGTTTCTAAAATCTAAGGAAAGTGATGCCTATCAAGGTGCAATATTCAAACAGACCACCAAATAGACAGGATAACAAAAGTAACTTTCCACATCATATAATATATGAAGAAATGTATTTTTTTGATGGTCAACATTTTTAGCCATCAGAAAAACGAAAATTAAAACTATTTTAAGATTTTATTTAATTATATTCTGAATGTATAATATAGAAAAGAAACAACCACCAATCCTGTTGTGGTTGTTGGGAAAGAACACCTACTTGCTATTAACTGGAGTGCAAACTTTTACAGATACTAGGAAATTCAATATGGAGGTTCTTCAAAGAACTACATCTAGATCTAACATGAAGCACTTATATCACTCAGGCACATACCCAAAGGACTCTATATCCCACTGTANAGACACTTGCTTATCTATATTCTTGCAGCTCTATTCACAATAGCTAGGAAATGGGAACAGCCTAAATGTCAATCAAGAGATGAAAGGATAATTGATATATGGTACACATACATGATGATATTTTAATTAGTTATAGAGAAAAATAAAATTTGAAGGCAAATTTATGGAGCTGAACACAATAATTCTAAATAAGGTATAACCCAAGCCTAAAAGACAAATGTTGCATATTCTTCTCCATATGTGGATGCTAGCTTTGAATCTTCAGATATTCACTTTTAAATTGTACTACCAATGGAAGTCCAAAAAGGTATAAGGAGACCTGGAGGTAAACCAGAGAGGAGAGATACACAGGTAGTACGAAGAGGATAAAAGGAATAATGGAGCAGGAGGATTCAAGTAGAGGAGATGGAAGGACATGGTAGAGGAGAGTATTGGAAGGATAACTAATACTAAAGGCCTTTGAAAAATCCATATACATATAGAAAAGGAGTTTACATGGTGTTATCCTATAATGGGGGACAATGCTTCTTCAAGGCAATATAGGCTACCGAATAAAGAGTTTGATGTCAAATACAGTTTACCAATTCTAACATTTTTNGCCAGTGNGGTCATATAGACTACCAAACAGTTTAGGCTGTTGTCATTGCTCCTGGTTTCCCTCCAGAATTTGATAGTAAGACCTACTTTCAAAACCACCACATATTTTAATCATAGAACCCAGAGAAATCAATCTATAACTGGCTTGGAAGATTCATCTGTACCAGCTATTTTTCATAGTGCTGGAAGGTAGTATGAACATTACTGGGCATGAAATTTACTAAGGTACTTGATTAATTTATTTACCTGTGAACCTTGTAAGCTACAACAATAACGGGACTGGAAAGATATATTCACTGGGGATATAATGGCATGAATGTTATAGGAGTAATCAACAACATTCCGATTAGAGTTGAGGTTCAATCCATTAGAGAAAACTCATGTCTTGTACTGGGCTATAAGCCTGTGGCTGCATTGGTAACAAGCCCAAGGAAAGAAACCACTATTATTCTGCTGCTATTATTATTACTAGTTATTATTATTATTAGTTAATATTATTAGTATTGTATTGCCTCCTAAGTCCTTAGTGTTATACCCATAGATTAGTGCACCTCTTCCCCCTCATCAAAGAAGCTTCTTTTATAGTTAGATAGCTCATAATACAGAGACTCATAACTGGTCAACATGCACAGAGAATAATAGACATATGATGCTCTGTTCTAAATGTATGTTCATATCACACACCTTCCATTCAAAATTGAGGAATCACTGTGGGATCAATAAGATTATAAGAGCCAGAGATAGTGGATAACTACAGAAAAACAGTATTTTCAGGACACGCATATGCTGTTGCACACATGAACTTACTGTGNCTGTGACATCATTCACTATCTGTACATGATACCAAGCATAGATGGGACGGAGTCACAAAGCCCCAGACCAAGTGAGGAGCTATTGGCAATTGGTGAATGCCTGGAGAGGGATAATTAATTTTTATGGATGTATTTCATGAGAGGATGTCCAGTATCCATTAGCTTGTCCTACAGCCACACACATACAAGCAACACTAAGTTTATTCAATACTTTTAAAAAAGCACATGAATTTTGAAGAAAAGAGTAGTGGAGGAGAGGATGGGGATTGATTGGAGAGAGGGGATAGGGTTTGAGAAATAGATTCGACAATTTTTTGAACATTGAAATTAAATATAAAGTTAAAAAATAATTTTTCACTTTTGAAAAGGGTAAGATATTCTCACTGCTCCTGTATTGGATCAGAAGTATTATAGCTAATGTCTTCTTAATTGAGTATGTGTATGATGTATCTATTTGGAGTATATGTATGTGCTACATGTAAGTAATGGATTTAGACCAGCAAGCTCCTAGGCTCCTCTTGTCTTTGCTACCCAATGCAGAGAGGTTATAGGCATACTCAGCCATTNTGGGACTTTATGTGTCTGCTAGACATCCAAACTCAGGTCCGTATACTCACAGAGTAAAAACTATTCCCCAATAAGACATTTCTCTAGGTCTATTACTAAAATTCTATAATAGTAACGTATAGCTTGTAAGGTTGAGGAGATGACTTAGTTGTCAAAGAGCTCATTGTTTACTCATAAGGATCTGGGGTTGGATTCCTATCACCCATATATAAAAAGCCAAGCAAGGCCATCTTGACTGTAACCTAAACAGTNGGTGGGACAGAGTCAGGCAAATCTCTGAAGCTTTTTGACCAGGCAATCTAGCCAAACCCCAAACTCCAAGATCAGTTATATGCCATTTCTGAAGAAGTAAGTCAAAGAACAACTGATAGTTGGCTTTCATACACAAATACACATACATGCAAGCACACCAGCATACACTCATTCCCATACCTACATGAACAGATACTGATGCTCTCCCAACAAAATGCATAAANTCAAATAACTTACTAGAGAGAATAAAAGATGGATTGAAATGTAATTCAACACCTTCAAACATACTAGACTCTAGTTTTTTCTAAAATTGTGGATTCTACTTAATTACCTCTTCATATTTCTGTTAACTTCCCAAATAGTTCATTGAGATTTTAGTATAAATACCTTTTGGTAAATACCAGAGTTTAGAAATGGTATGTGTAAAAATGCCTTCAAAATTTGAACATTCATACAAGATAGTCTAAATATTTTAGCCTTGGCATTTGGTTAAGTGTTTAAATGTAGAGAAAAACAAAGAATTGATCTTTTGAAAAATACACAAATCTATAAGAAGAAGATTGGGTCAAGATGGCTTGTTTAGGCCATCCTCAAGATCAGGGCCATTTATTTTGAAAAAAGGGCCAATATATGTTTGTTACATGGAGGGAGAGCAGAGTTAAAGGATTTACCAGTACCTGCCATGAGCCTATCATGGGACATAGCATTAGGATCTCCATCAGTTCATCTTAAACTGCAATGTGTGTACCTATCAGCAGGAGACATGTTACAGTGCACATTGTACCAATGTATCTGGGGTATTTGAATCAATATGAGTCGGGGTAAAGCTGGTCAGCATTCCTAGAAATCAAGGAACTAATAAAACATACACAATGAAGAAAATTTTCACAGGCATTTTAAAATATAGTGAAGCCAATTTTGGTTTTGGCTTCACAGCATCTCAATTAATGTGGTGGTTTAAATAAGAATGTCCCAATANGTTCATATGATCAAATGCTTAATTACCAAGGAGTATTGCTATTTGAAAGTATTAGAATATTTAAAAGGTGCGATCTTGTTGGAGAGGTGTGTCACTGGGGGTTGGCTTGAGGTTTCAAAACTCCATGCCAAGTTCAGAGTCTCTCTCTCTCTGTCTCTCTGCCTGCTAACCAGAATGTAGAACTCTTAGCTACTTTCTCCAGCACTGTGTCCACCTGATTGGCACCATCATGATAACAGATTAACCTCTGAAACTGTAAGACCCCAATTAAATATTTCCTTTAATAAGAGTTGCCTTTATCATGGTGTCTTTTCAAGCAATAGAACAATGACTAAAACAATTAGGTTGTGTTGAAGCTGCTTTTGCTTTTGTGTCATACATAAAAAAAATAATAACCAGTGAAAATTACGTGGAAGAAGAAATTACATTATTCTACAACCATCTGCCTATCTGTAAAGACATGGAGAATGTGAGATTCACTTAACATGATTTAATTTTCCCTGACTACATGGTGGCATGCCAGAGAATAAAGTAACTATGTTGTTCATACCTAGATACCCAGTAGCTTAGATAGTTTCCAAGGTAACCACAACTTTTGATTAGTATCAGAGTATATAAGATTTAAAAAAGCCCTGAATTTTCATTTTCTGCCCTACCATGTCACTTGTGCTAAGAGCAATGTGGGCTTCTCCTTCCTCCTTTTTCAAGGGACCCTTTCCAAGTCACTAAATTAATAATTTATTTTCCAGGAAAGATGATTACAAGCAAGAAGCAATCAGGAACTGCGGAGATGGTAAGGTGCACACTATGCTATATGAACACCTGAGTTCTGATCTCCAGTACCCATATAAAAAGCCCAGTGTGGCAGTGTGCAGCTATAACCCCAGTGCTGATTAGATAGTGACATGTAGATTCCAGAAGCTCATTAATTGACCATTCTATNTGGATTGGAGTGGGTTAGACTTAGCTAGAGACCCTTGTCTCAAAAACTGAACATGGAAAGTGATCAAGACAAAATACACTGTCTATATAAAGTGATCACGACAAAGAACATACAGTCTATATCTGGCCTCCACACATGTGCACACAAGTGTATCTGACCCACATGTATACATCTACACTACCAAATACATACACTAAATATAAAAAAAAAACACCACACACACACACTCATCCAGAAAGGGGAGGCAACAGATTCAAGAAAGGCAGCATTCTTCCCACAAATACTTCAATAAGTAAGCAGTTTGCTTTGGCTGAGAAACAAGCCAGTTAATTGTGAGAAACAAAATGAAAAAGTGGAAAATAGCAGGATGACCAAGCTGTTGAACACAAAGCTCTAGGGTGAGTGCATAATTAATCAAATAAAATTTCACATAATAAATTAAATTACTGTGCTGTTACTATGTAATGTAACAGGAAATAATGTGACAAAAATAAAATAAAATTCAGGGCAATAAAAATATTCTTTTAGAAATGTAAAATGT